>PVJH01033694.1:8273-21448 GCA_004026705.1 Nesogale talazaci | reverse complement strand
CTAACAGGTACAACTGCTACCGGAACATTTCCTTCACCTCCCCCCACCCCCATGTCCCCACACACACATATTGCAATATGCCCTTCCCTGAGCGGGACTTCTCTCCCGAGCCAGATTGGGCTTACCCGAGGCAGGGGTGACTTTTCCTGATGCCAGGCCCTGTGATGGAGTTCAATCACATAGCATCTCGTCTGACTTCTTTGGTATCTCCAGAAGACAACAGGAGAAGGGAGAGGCTTGGGCAAGGCCTGTGCTCCCTGGACAACCCTCACCTCCAGCACGCTTGCTTACTGAGGGTGGAATCCTGTGGGGAGCTAGCCACCCTATCGGGAAGGGCCATGTTAACTTTATGAAAAGGTCAAATTCGGGGCTGAGCCCCGGTGGCGTAGTGGTTGTGCGCGGGACTGCAGCCCACTGGGACGGAAGTTCAATTCCAGCAGTGGGGCTGGGCCTCCTACTCCCACCACTGAGAGCAGTGATGCCCCCCCCCAAAAAAAAAAAGAAAAGAAAAGGTCAAATTCGTGGCCTACCCACTCATAGAACAGGACAGAATGGTCCCCAGGGGTCAATAGAAGTGACTGCCACACCTTGCTCCCATGGGGGACCCACGAGTCTCAACCACCAGCCTCTTAGTTAGCAGCCATGTGTTTCAACACAGCCTGCAGGGTCTTCCCTAGGTCCGCTTACCCTCACGCCCACTCGAGCCCATGGCAACCCCAAGTGCACCGGGAAAGGCAGGAGGCATGAGTGCATTTCCTACGTATCCCCAAAGACTTGAGTGTCCCAAGTGCCCTCTGGGGTCTTAGCCCCACTCTCGCCCCCAGAAGAGACCTGAAGAAGTATGCGAGGGATCTGGCAAGAGATGTCCCACAACTGAACCTCTTCACTGCAGTCCCACGTGTCCTCCCCTGACCTTGCCCAGAGTCCTGAAGCAGCGAATCCCCACCTGTCTGCCTGTTCCCAGCCCCATGGTGATCCCTCAGGGAAACAGAAAGGCACCTCTGTCTGGATGTCCAGAGCAACTCCACGCATTGCCCAACAACCAGAGAACAAGGCAGAACAGGTGCCCCAGTCTGCATGGTCCTGTGGTTCTTCAAATCACAGTTGTGACAAGGGCAGAGAAAAGAGCGGCTTGACTTGAGGCTTTAATGGAGGAGCATGGATTGGAAGGGAGGCGGAATACAATGCCACAGCCTTGAATTTGTTCATAGGTCGATGGATGGGTATCAGACACATGGATGGGCTCAGAGAAGGGGAGGCAGCAGGGGAGGCCAGTGACCAGTGACAGGGCTTCAGGTCCTGTCAGCAGATGGAGTCGGAGACGGTTTGAGCTCCCTGCACCCACAGAGAATTCCTTTGACCCCTTCCCCCAGCTATACTCTCCATCTCCTCATTAAAGAGATGAAGAAAACACAATTTTCATGCTCCACTCATTGCCTCGCTCCAAGATAGAGAAAGAGGGTGGGGGAGATGAGGAGGAGGAGGGAAAGGAGGAGGAGGAGGAGGAGAGAGGAGCTATCCAGTCTGACCTGGCAGGGCCTCCCCGGAGATTTCTGTGCCCTCCCAATCAGTCCCTTCCTTCCAATCTTAGCCCATCCCTCAGTTTGGCGCCAACTCTGACCTGGGCTGGCTGAAGGGTCACGGAGCTATGTGGTTCTGTACTCTGGAGCTTATGGGCTGAGCCACCAAGGCCCTCTAAAGCCGTAAGCAGAGGACAATCCCCGAGGGGGTCACTGTGCTAAGCTGTAAACTCGGACTGTCAGGAGCAGGGAGACAAGACAGGAAGCATTGTGTGTGGAGGGGGACAGGACTCCTTGCCAAGTTCATTTCAGAGCTGCTCCTTCCTGAGGCATGGCCATGTGTGCTGACTCCTGGCCCTGCACTGCACAGAGGCCAGCACTTCTCTCCTCAACCTTCGGAAACCAAGACTGCAAGCGGGTTATGCACTGAAATGGGGTTTGGCCTCAGGCTCTCTCAGGAGCCCCAACTTTCCCCCCCATCCCAATCCCCATCACTTCCCAGACACCTGCTTTAGCCAGGTGGGGCAGCACAGAAAGCGAAAGTCCCCTTGAAAAGAGAAAGTAGGGACTGGGTATTGCTGGACCCAGGATTGGAGGGGGGGGTGGGGGGGTTGGGGTTGGTCAAAGGAGGGCAAGAGACGCTGTGTGCCTGTCACTCCTCGAGCCGTCCCGCCTGTCTGGCAGGATGAAGGACAAGCGTTCACAGGCAGACGGGAGAGGCCAGGTCACGGGCGCCAGAGGCACGGCCAGCGCTGCTCCCTGCCGCCCAGACGGACAGGCGCTCTGATCCTCCGCTGAAAATGTCACGCGGAGACAGACACGCTCTGATCTTCAGAGAGTCGTGGTGCATCTGGGATGACATGTGGGCATCGAGATTTGCATATTTATTATAGATAAGCTGTCAAAATGTATGTTGTCAATTTCACCTTATACTCCAGATTTAATGGTGCGCGTAAAGGACAGAAAATCTTTAATATTAATATTAATATGATTTTAGATTATAAGACCGCATTGTAGATATCAATCAGCCAACCCTTAAGGACATGTCACTCAAGTTGATATAGTTTATAGAAAATTAATGTAATCCATCCTCTATGATCTATTAGAGGGGGCAGGAGGAGGGAAAAGAGAGCATGTGTTTGGGGTGGTGGAGGGGGGCGTGCAGGGGCAGGGAGGGGGGCACTAAGACCCTCTCCCTAGGACGCCACTAATTTGTGTTTGCACCCAAAGTGTTATTGTCATCAGAGAAGGAATCTGTAGGTTTGGGGCTGGGTCTTAGGCATCAGCCATGCCAGGAAAAGACAATAGCAGGTCCCGGTCACTCTGTGAGGAGATAGCAGAGGTGGCCCTCCCTGGAGTCCAGGCCCTGCCACCTGCTATGCTTGGCAAGTTGTGCCCCTGGCTCTCAGTACCACGGAGCATCATCCTTAAGGAGGTCCCAGGTCTAGGGGGCACACTTCCATCCCTCCCCCACCCCCCACCCCCCCTCCCAACACACCTGTAGGTACACACACACACACCAGGTGCAAGGAAACTTCCTGCACCCATCACTTCTATTTCAAAAGGCCCTGTTCACAGGACCTCAGAAGGACTCAGGGTCTTGGCAGGGTGGACAGGGCTTCCCTGAGGCTCACCGCTGGCCTGAGTCCCCCTGGAGGCAGTAGAACTCTCAAGGTCCCCTTGGACCTCCACCTCACTGCTCACCAACACCCCTGGCTCCACCCTGGCAGCTCTAGCTCTTAAAGCAGGGACTGAGCGGCAGTCTGAGGGATCGGGACCTGCCCACGAACTCCTGCTGTCGCAAGGCTGTTCCCTTTGGGTGGGAAGGAGAGTGACTGAGGAGCCGGGAGGAAGCCTCTGCTGGGCCTCTCTGGTATTTGTAGCAGTGGCAGCTACCCGAGGGTTTGAAATGGGCTCTACCTTGCTACCTGGGAGTGGGGAGGGGTGCTGAGCAAGGAGCACAGGTGCTCTCTAAGCAGCCAGTTCGGCCCTCACCTCCCATTGCCCCTTCTTACCCAACCCAAGCCAAAACCAAACCATACGGCCCACACAGCAGCAGAGTCTGTTGGCCTCTGAGACCCGCTCCACGGCCTGCTCTCCTCACTGCTCGGTCATGACATAGGGTGATGGGGACGGGGGGCAGTGCCTCGCCCACCATGATTGCATTCTGCACCCCTAGAATGGGAACATGAAGACACATCCTCCTTCTCTCCACTAGTAGGGCTAGGCTGCTACGCTAAACATTTGCAGGGCCTCCGAGGGGCACGTTGGAAGAAAGACCTAGTAATCTGCTTCCCCATCATGGGCCATCGGGACCCCCACAGAGCCCGGTTCTCCACAGACCTCGGTGGGGTGGCTGTGAGGGCAGCTTGTTGGGTTGGTATTGCTTAACCTGCAAGCTTTGGCTTAACCTGCAAGCTACTGTGACTGCGTTCCAGAAAGTACTACAGGCACGCACGGCTCAGGTGGGTTCTCTGGCTCTGACCTGGGACCCAGATCCACACTGCTAACCCAGCCCCGGGGTCCAGGATATGAGCAGAGGGGTGGAACTCGGGCAAGAAGAAAGGGCAGCCTGTGCTTCTGAGGCCAGGCTCAGCCAATGTCGGTATCCAGGGCTTGGGGCAGGAGAATACAGACACAGAGGTGGCAGGGGTTGGGATTCATGAAGGAAGGTCTCCCTAGCCCTGCTGGCCTTACTGCCCTCCCAGGCTCCAGTTTTCTGATAGTTTCTCCCCAAGGAGGAAAGGGAGAGATTATGTCTTGGCTCAGCCTTCTCCCTCAGGGTCCAATGGAGGCCTTCACAGAGGAACACCCCATGTACTACCCGGGAATGGGAGCCAGTGGACCATGCTAATCTTGTCCCCATTTCCTGTCCACTCTGCCTCCAGGCTGTTGGCCAGCTCTCTGCCTCCCAAACCATGACCCCTGGCTGAGTCCCAGTAACCGCTGCACTAGTAGACATTCTGATCTGAAGTAAGTCAAGGCCTGAGCCCAGGACAGGCCAGGGGCCAGTGGGCAAGCATGCCGCTTGCCGCCCAGGTCCTTGCACAGGTCCCCCGAGGGACAGACCCAGACTGGCTCCTTGCTCTCCGGCTGCCCGCAGCTCTCAGCATCTTATTTACATACCACAGCCGACCGCCAAACACCGGAAACATTTTTCATCCTGTTCCAACGACAAAAGCCTCCTTAGGTACTTCTGTGTTAGTGCCTCTAGACAATGGCAAAATGCTGAGGGGAGGAATTCCTCCCCCCCCACCACCTTTTTTTTTTAATCTTCCACCCATGCCTGTGAGCAAGATCACCCAAAGGAGGGAGAGGGGGGCAGGGCCAAGTAATGCCCACAAACAGAGGGGTGTGCTCCCTCCTTGAATGCCTCCTTCTTTGGGAAAAGCAGCCAGAAAAGTCTCCCTCAGGTCGTGGGAGATCAAGGCCCTGCCTGCCGCTCTCGAAGCCCCAGCTCGCAGCAGATCCCTCTCCAAGGGAAGAAACACATGGCACAACTCCGCATCCTAAGAAACACATGGCACAACTCCGCATCCTAAACAGAAGACCAGCAGCCTGGTCTCATGGAGACAGGCTTACCCCAGCCCCCCACCCAAACCATGGCCCCCTGACACCCTTCAAGTCTGGACCAGAACTCAGCTTCTGGCTGAGGGACAGACATGCCTACACAGAGGAAAGAATCACCAGCAAGGGCCACTCTCATGAGAAGAGTCAACCACGGGCGAGTCAGAGGGCAGCACTGGCCCAAGGGCAGAGCCCAGAGGCTGGAGGGGATGGGAGAGAAGGTCAAAGGGCAACAGCAGGCACAGGAAGGGGATAAGGAGGGCCGCGAGACTTCTCAGACTGCAATCAATGTCACGCATCAAAAGGTGTATGAATCGTTGGGTGGAAAACCAATTTCCTCTGCAGGCTTCGACTCAAATCACAATTCAACAGGAAACAAAAATAAGCCACGGAGCATGCCAAATCCCCGAAGCGGCTCAGTTCTGGAGCCAGGGACCGGGTCCCACAGAGAGATCCCTGGGCATATACGACTGCATACTTAGTAAACCAAAACGCCAACCTGACAAGCCATGGCCACTAAGGCTTGAGGCTCTGAGGCCCTGGGCACTTGGATGTCCCCACTGGCAGCCTGAGGTCACTCTCTGCCCCTACCCCCTTCTGTTTACCTCTGTGTCACTGATGCCTGTTTTTATGTATCCTCCGGTCCCCCGTTCATACTTCTCGTTCAGGGAAGGATTAACAGGGTCATAATCGAGGCATAAAGTGAGCCACGGGCTGCATGTCGCTTCTGGCCCAGGGGTCTGCTAATTGGAATTTATAAAGTTCAATAAAAACTATAATCCAATAAGGGATGAAAGTCTTCTTCATTTATCTTAGGGGTAATATTCCGCCTGCCACCCACCTGCCTGCCTGCCAGCAGTGGGGAAATCAGGGAGAGGCCTCCTCCAGGAGAGGACCTTCTGGGGGGCCACAGTGGTCCCAAGAGTGGCCAGCACCACATGGAGGCTGGGTGACCAGGGAGGGTGCGGGGAGGCTGGAGGCTGAGGCAGACAAAGTCTTCCCAGAACCCAGCCTGACCCAGCCAGCTCCGAGCTGTGCAGCCATGTCTTTTCAGGTCTGTAGGTGCAGGGAATGGATACCCACATGGCCCCACCCTTATCTCTCAGACCACTCATCCAATTGCAGCCGCCACTCCACCCTGTGCACGTCCCCCATGTCTCTATGAGAAGTCAGGGGGCCTGTTACAGAGAAACCTTTGGCGGTGTCATGGCCCCACAACTGGGTCAACAGTGCCTTTCACAGCCCCGGGAGGGCTTACAACATAAGGTGGTGCACTCTCCAGTCTGGCAGGAGCCAGCTGCCCCATCCTGCTCCACTAAAGCTCACCAAGAGGCCATTCCCAGACCACAACAGTGAGGGAGGCCAGAGAAGCTTTGGAGAGGCTGCCCACAGTCAAGTAGAAGGTGTCTGCCCTGGGGACTGAGATCATGCCAGACAAGAGTGCCAGACCCCCCAGGCTGAGGGGTCTCCTGGGACATGGCAATGAAGTGCCAAAGTCAGGACCCTCCTGGGGGAGTGGGTGATAGGGCTGCCTCCACCAATGAAAAGGCGGAGGAACATGGCCTCCAAGGTCTGTGGCTGGGAGGGGGCTGCCATCCACCTGGCAGCCTGAATCCAGCAGGAGCATGCCTTCCTGCTAGCACCTGACCTGCAGAAGTACTGTGCCATTGTCTCTGCCTCCCATTGGATGGTGAGGCAGCCATGTGCTGGCTCCCCTGGGCATGAGAGGAGTGCCCTCCAGCCAGAGTGCGCCTCCACCTCAGTCCCCAATACAAATAGCTGGCCCTTTCATCATCTGAGGCCCAGACCTTGGGACACCCTCTGAGCAGGGCAAAGGGGTCGTGGTCCCAAACCACGGGACTCCAACCTTGCCAATCCAGACAAGAGGCAGGCAACTGACCCCCATCATTTCCGGCTCACTAGGGGTCAAGAGACAGTCAGGGGACTGCAGAGTCACCCAGGCAAATGCCCACTGGGATGGTGTGTGCTTGGGGGGATGCCTCTCTGAAATGCCCAGCCTCGCGTGCAGACTGAAGACAGCCTATTCTGTCTGCTATAGCTCCTGGGGAGGGAAGCTGGATCAAGGGGTGAAATGAGAAGGGAGAATTCAGCTTGGTGGCCCAGGTGCCGACTGTCTGGTCCATGGGGAGCTGAATAGCCCTTAGGCAAGAGTCTGGGAGTCCATGTCCCCCTGCCCCCAGCTGTGAGTGGAGCTCCAAGTCCATCCACAACTGGGATGCCATTGCATCTGACAGCTCATGATCCCAATATGACAGAGTAAAACTTGACTCCATAGGCTTTTTAGTGGAAGTGCCAGGCCTTTCTTCCTAGATACCTGGAGGGGCTCAAACCTGCAACCTTACAAGTGCACCAGCCAGGAACTCTTCATAGCCCAAAGTCGCTGCCATTGAACGAATGACAATCCATAGCAACTCTCTCAGATAGCGTTGAACTGCCCAGAGACGGGTTCCAATCCTGTAAAGCATTGCAAAAGCAGACTCTCTTTCTCTTAGAGAGTAGCCAGTGGGTTCAAACTGCTGACTCTCTGGTTAGCAGCCATGTTTTTAACCTCTGCACAGGGCTGTTCATTGTCCAGAATAAATCAATAAACTCACTGCCATTGAGCTCATTCCGACTCATGGTGACCCTCTTCAACAGGAGAGAACTGTCCCTGTGTGTTTCCAAGACTGTAACTCTTTGCCAGAGTGGATCGCCTCACCTGTCCCCAACCCAGAGCAGCTGGTGGTTTTGAACTGCTAGCCTCAAAGTTAGCAACCCAACTGTGACCACTTCCACCCCCAGGACTCTCCTCAGATAGTCACTGATGACTTCATAGTCAGGGGTACCCCTTGGGGAGGAGTCAGAGCTCCTGAGTTCCACACAGGTGTTTTTCCATGGCCTTGGCTTTTCTCCTGGGGGGACCCTCAGCACCCACCCAATCCTCACACCAGTTTATGTTCAATTCTGAGCGTACCCTACCTGGGCTAAGGTACATGTGCAATTAATTCTGGCTGCTGTTAACAGTCACCCGTGAAGTACTCAGATGAAGTAATAGGACATCTATTTCCAGGGCTGGTTCGAAGCAGCCTGAGGATGGAAGAGTTCGTAAGGATTGGAATGAGAAGGGGACGTCGCTTGAGTTTTGCATAGGAAGAACTGAGGCCTGCAGGTGGCGGGAGGAGTGGTCCAGGTGACAGGGGTACGTGTGCTGTCCCAGAAGGGAGCAGGGCAGCCTGTCCACAGGGAGCAGGCCACATCTGGTGGGATCTCTGTCGGGAAGCCGGTCTGTGTTTTATTCTTTCTTTTTGCTAGAAGAGGCAGTTTACCATCTGGAGCTGAAAAGATAGCTGCAGGTTGTGGTCAGGTGGGCTCAGTCCATTTCTGTTCACAGAGACCCTGCGTGATGGGGAAGATGTACCCTGCAGGGTCTCCTTGGCTGTCATCCTGATGGAAGGAGGGCACCCAATGCTTCCCCCTTGGTCTGCTCGAGGGGTGGCAC
The DNA here is from genome assembly GCA_004026705.1 of Nesogale talazaci. Taxonomy (NCBI): domain Eukaryota; kingdom Metazoa; phylum Chordata; class Mammalia; order Afrosoricida; family Tenrecidae; genus Nesogale; species Nesogale talazaci. The sequence goes on along the minus strand of PVJH01033694.1, from coordinate 12,862 downwards.
TGCCAGACTTTGAGAGGCAGGTCAGCGCTTCAGGACTCCTTTTGACACCCAAGATTCTCTCAACCCATCTTAAACAGCTCCACTCCTTTCCCCTCATGCCCTCGTCATTCACTCCTGCCTTCCTTCATTCATTCATTTATCCATTCATTCACTCTCACAGAGTGGGTTCGGTGGCTTCACGTATTCAACCCAAGCTCAATGCTGGGGACACAGCAGTGAAGAAGATGTGGAGTGAATTAGCCGCCTCCAGCATGAGGTCCTGCCTTTGCTCACTGTCCCCTCCCCCTGGTATCCCTGCCCTTCGCCCCACTCAGGGCAAGTTGCGTCCCCTGGCTGAGATCCTTCAACACCTCCTTGAGCTTTCTTCTGCCCCTTCTTCTCAGAGGAGAAGCATGAGATGAGCGGCAGTAGTAGCGGCCCGGAGCCCCATACTCTGTGTGCTCCATGCTCCAGGTGGAAGGGCAGCACCCCACCACTGATGACCTCAGTTCACCAGCACCACCCTGTCTTACTGCTCCCCAGGGGGGTCTGCTGTCTCCCTTTGCAGCGCTGCAGGGCCCATGCTACTCCAACTCTCAGAGAAGAAACAGGAGCTAGCTCCCTGTTCTCCCAGCCTCCAGGAGCGTGGGCCAGGAGATGGCCCTCACAGTCACTTCTGTTCAGGAAGTCCCACCCACAAGAGATATCATCGCTGCATTCATGTGGCAAGCTAGAACTGCCCCCAAAGGGTTGTCATCACCATTGTGCAAACAGGTGGTGCCTTCTTTCTCCCTGGAAGCCACCGGGTGGGTTTGAGTAGGCAGCCTTTCAGTTCGTCCACAGTTGGTGCCACCAATGGGAGTCAGAGAGCCCTGGATGGACTAGACGCCTCAAGGGAGTCCCCACCCAAGGGTGGCCCAGCTGCTGACCAGGCGTGGGGAGCAGAGAGAGGTGAGGAAATAGCTGGTGTGGGAGGGACGGGAATGATGGAAATAACAAAACAGACAACAACAGCTAAAGGGGAGAAGAAGTCCTGGGGGTGGCCGTGCAGAGATGGCGTGTAATCCGAACCACAACCCCACCTCCCCCCGGGGCACCGTAGGCTTTTGCTGTACTATAAAAACCACCACCGAACAGCACGCCTGCCTGATGACAAAGAGAGATAATTGGCTCTCATGCAGATTTAAGCCCAAAGTTATCAAATAATAATGGCACGCAGAAAGAGACACAGGCAAATGGGCCTGGGGAGTCAGCTTCCTCCAAAGGCTGAGGATTTGTTAAAAAGTCTCTAAATTATGCTCCCTCGATGAAGCTGGGAAATGGGGCGCTTAAAAAAAAATAAAAATAAAAAGATTTTCTTTTAATGCTTGGATACATTTTTAAAAGTTCCTTTATAATTAGGGCTGTAATTTATATAATTTATTTTTAAAATATCCTTTTTTTAATTTCCACCCGGTCCAGTTAAAGTTGAACTGAAAAGCCCACAGTAAATGATTTTTTTAATAAAACCATTTAAAGGAGCCCCAACCTGAAGCAGAATAGATATGTGGATTTCCAGAAGAGAGGGAGGTAGGGGGTGTTGGGAGGGTGCAGTGTGGGGGGAATTCAATATTGAAAAAATAAATTTCCTAACCCATTTTACACCCTAGATTTTATTACCACCGGAAGGTTTTTAAAATTCTAATTCCCTTTGCTTCCCGTAAGCTGCCTGTTTACTACTGGGACCTCAGGCAGGGCTTGGGACCTGGAGCACAAGGGGGCGGCTTCATGACACGTGAGCCAGGTGGCTTCTCCTCTCTCTGAGGCCTGGTGCGATATTTCTGTCTGGCCTTACCTCTCAGGCAGACACTATAGTTTAGCTAGGGCACCCCTGGAAGAAACCTCCCTTCCCATGTCTTTAGCAGCCAGCATGATGGCTACCGTAAACCTCAATACACCAAAACTCATTGCCCTCCAATGGAGTCTGGCTCATAGTCGTTGCACAGGACATGCTAGAACTGCCTTTGGGAGTCTCACAGCTTCTCACTCTTCCCAGCACTAGAAAGTCTCGTCTTTCTCTGAAAGAGAAGCTGGTTTTGAACGGTTCACCTTGCTGTTAGCAGCCCAAAGCGTAATCACTAGACCAGCAGGGGTCCAGTTGGTGCTCAGTAAGCATTTGCTGGTGGTGGGACAGGACCTAGTTCATTGAACAGGTAGAGAGCCCAAGCTGGAAGACTTTGCTTTCTCCCTGGGATGCCAGAGTTCCTGTTACACTGTGGCTGTACTCCGAGACAGTGGGTAAAGAACCCCAGATTTAAGACTCCCTTAAGGTGGAGATGGGCAGGAGGGAGAAGAGCACATTACCTCAGTCGCCAAGACTCCTGGGCATTTGAGACTGGGCTTGAGGAAAACTAAAAGGGCCACCACAGTCACTGATGGATCCTGACTCCGCAGCACTGCAGGATGGGGTTGAACTGCCCGCTAGGGATTCCGCAGCTGTGCAGTCTCACGGAAGCACAGTGCCCTATCATTCTCCCCTGGATCAGCTGCTGGGTTCAAACCCCAACCTTTCAGTTAGTCCAACACTCAGTGCACCACACCTCCAGGGCTTTGTTGTTAAGAGTTCAGATAGGGAAAAGGCAGAAAGGGATTCAACAGAGGTGTTGAAAACCAAAGAGACGGTTGTCATATTGTTCTAGGGGTTTGTGTTCAGTGTGTCCTGTTGTTGGCTGGACTTAGAGGAGTCCACTATTCCTCTCTGTCAGGACACATGATCACATACACACTCATACAGAAGCAAGGGGGGACAAGCACAGCTCCTCATGTACCGCCCAGAAAATGGTGTAGGAGAGTCAATGACAACTCTAACAGCCGTCACTACAAGTCATCGAGCCCTTGTCCAGAGGGGAGTGGGCATGGAAACTTGGTCTGCAAATAGAGGTTGGACAAATCGAAGAGAAAGGATGGAGAAAAGTCCTCCAGATGCTGGCGGGGTGTGAGGAGAGGATGATGGGAAGGGGCAGACTACATCTCCAGAGTAGTACAAGGAGTGGTGTAGCCGACGGCCAACAAGTGAGGCTGGAGAAGGACCTGGTCCAGTCAGGGAGGAACAGAGTGAGTACAAGATCTAGGGAGGGCTCATCTGTTCCATCAGAATGGCCCACATTCCTGCACATTGGGATTGAATCTCTTTCCAAAGTGTCGCTGAGATCCAAGGAAGCCCTCCCTGGTCTCTTCAATAGACAATGAGTGGTGGACACTGACCAGACCCCAGAGAATCCTGTAAGACCAAGCCTGCTCCCACCCTCAGCTCCTGGCATCCTGTCTCAGAGGGTGTCCCCACCTTCAAGGGAACCAAAAGGCAAAATTCCCAGCCATCCTGTTGACGGAAACTCAATGAGCCAATAGGACAGGACAGGTGAGCCCTGTGGGTTCTGGAGATGCTCCCACTCTTAGAAAACCTCACCTTTGCTCCACAGATCTGCCAGTTATTTCAAACCTCAGGATGTGCAGCCCAACGACGACAAGACAGAGGGGCTAGAGGAGAGGGCCTCGCAGGGGGCTAGGAGGGCTGTTGGAGGGGAGGCCAGAGCTCACCCTCGGAGGGAGAAGGGAGGCATACTGGGAGAGAGAAGGACAGGCCCTGACCCCGCAGCAGGACCACCCTTGACCCAGCCAGTGGGTGGGTGAGTGGAATGCAAAGCGGTCTTTGAAGAAGGCGGCTTGCTCACTTCTTACAGGGTCTGCTGTGCCCATGAGCCCCCAGCAGGCCTCCCCCAGGCCCTGAGAGCCCGTGCTCCTCAGAACTTCCAGGCCTGCAGCTCCCTGCTCCCGCCAGGACACATCCACGGCTCCGCACGTGTACAGCTCCAGCAGCGCTCCCAGGAGCTGGGTGCTTCCTACCAGGACAAAGGCAGAGAGGAGGTGGAGGAGGAGGGGGGAGGGAGGGAGAGGAGGAGGGGGTGGGGGGAGGAGGAGCAGAGGGGACAGCAGAAGGCCAAAGAGGAGAGGAGACAAGAAGAGGTGAAGGGGTGGAAAGGAGGAAGGCTGCGCAGGAAGATAGGTGGGTAGAAGGAGTAAGAGGAAGGGAGGGATGTGGAGGAAGAAGAAACTGATTAAAGAGGAGGAGGAGGAGCAGAAGAAAGGGGAAGAAGATGTCTGGTGAGAAAGAGAGAGAGGCGGGGCAGAGGAAGAGGAGAAGTGTAGGAGAGGAGACTCCAGCCACCCCAGATGGCAAGAGATGTCAGACAAGCCCTTGGAGTGTGGCCTGGCCACACCGGGGCCCAGCTCTGCCAGCCCGTACCCTGGAAAGGTGGCTGCAATGGGAGATGAGCGGGGAACTGTCATGGTGGCTGAGGAGTGACTTGAAAGCGGGTCCTCCCAAATGTCACCAGGGGGTGGAAACCCCCCACCCCCACCCCGGGCCTCAGCTGCCTCTCACCTCCAGAGCCTGAGCCAGGAGGGAAAGGAGCAGGAGCTCAGAGCACGCCAGCCAGCACAACTGCTGCTCCGTTGCCAAGGAGACGGCAATTACTTTGCGAGTTGTGTGGAGTTTTTTCTTTCCTTTTTTCCCCTGCCTTCCTTTCTTTCATATTCTCTCTCTCTCTCTCTCTCTCTCTCTCTCTCTCTCT
>PVJH01033693.1:0-21266 GCA_004026705.1 Nesogale talazaci | reverse complement strand
AAAATGCAGCAAAAGTTATATGTATATCCTTCTAATCATCCTTAGAAATACAATTTTGTATGAGCCTGAATCAATTTGATGGCAGTGAGTTTGGTTTGGTTTATTGCTTGTCAAAAAGAACTTTAGTGGTACTGAGAGGTAGACATTGGACAGAGAGGGTTCTATGTCAACTTGCTTCCTTCAAGATTCTAAAAGAGTTGATAGTTAGGGCCTGATAACCTTCATGGTATGGCCTAATACAGTGTTATCAGGTATAAGATAGGTGCTATTGTGAGCAGGCAAGCAATTGTAAAAAGATTAAGGTGAAGTACAATTGAAGGGACATTGGTGATATGACTTACTACTATTAGTTGATTCTGAGAAAAGCTTTTTCCCTTCTTATTGGTTCAGATCATGAAATTAGTTCATCAACTTCACATTCTTCTTCCTTCTTTTTTTCTGAAGAAGAAATTTGATAAATACTGCTACTTAGATGATTGCAAGAAGCATGTTGATCGTGACTGGTTGACAATGACTGGAGCAAATTAAATAAGGGGAATACCATTGCCTTTCAATGAAACATTGAAGATGATTACTGCACCTTCTCTTTTAAAGCATTCTTAATTTAGTGACTTTACACAACATTTTATTTTAATTCAATGTGAATTTGGGGAGGTGGTGAATTTATCCCCATTGATTCTTTCACGTGGAATCAATGTCTTACCTTATTGTCTGATGAGCCTGGGAGCCATCAGGCCCTACTACACAACCACTGAAATATCTGCCTCTGCTTCCACCATCTGAGATCTTCCTACTTCTTGGGTTGTCTTTACCTGGCTTTCTGACTCAAGAATTCAAGTAGCTAGGAAATTATCAGCTATTCAATACCACCTTTTTTTTTTTTTGTAAAAGATGGGATAGTCTGCTTTTATAATGATTCCCTAAGCTCATAAACTTCATATGTGGTCATTATGAATCAGAATTGACTCAATGGCAGTATTACTAATCATATCATGCTCAAGAACTGATGTTACTGAAGGAAGAAGTCAAAGCTGCACTGAAGTAATTAAGAGAAAAGAGGTGTGTTAGTCTGTGTAGACTAGAGAAGCAAATTCCTAAGCATGCATATGTGCATAAGACTTTTATATAAACAGCAATTGAACATTAAGAAAACATCTCAACCTAGTTCAGTGCAAGCTCCTACGTCTGTTATTAGCCCATGTGTCCAATAAGAATTTATAAAGTCCTCTTCAGAGTCTTAAAACATATGCACTGATGTCAAATGCAAGATCACAGGTCAGTGAGTAGAAAGCAGATTCAGTGGCATTGTAAGCTCAGGCAGGGGTCTCCATGTGGCTTCTTCAGCTCCAAAGGTGTAGCACCATGTGTCTTCACTGTAAAACATCTCGAAGGGAGTGAACAGAGTGAGAGAAATCTTCTAATTCCCATGTATATAAAACAGATTTCCCAGTAGTCTTTGGAGAAGGCTCTGCCCTCACAGAGACATCATTGGTTATACCTTGATTGACAGGCCAGATTCCACACTTTCACTCATAATCTTCTCAAATTGAAACCAGGTTATGTAACTACCACATAAAGACACCAGTAATTGACAGATTGCTATTGAAATCTTTCAAAAATGAATGTGTGTCCTCCCAAGTTACTCTATTTCATTGATTGGGTTCAATAATTTCCACAAAGACCTTACAGCAATACTCACAATTATGGAGTTTATTAAGGAAGTTAACAGGGTACACATTAGATAAGAAGTGCTCACTAGACAGTTTTTACTCAGGAGACCTTCTTCTCTACAATCTCCATAAGGAGGCATATCATTGTCCCTCAGTCTTAGCCTGGCATCTGTGCTGATAAGATAATTTTGTAGAGCTCTTTTAGGACTGCCAATAAGGTATCATAAGGACATAATAGCATTGAAAAGACTCAAAGATAGAGTGGATATGAAAGAATCTTCACTGAATAAATATTAAATTTTAGATTAAAAATATATTTATGAAAATAATATTGTGAAGCCCAGAGCAATATGTTTAGCTTAATAACATGAGTCTAGAGAAGGGATGTTCATCTTTAAAACATCTTTTATAAGAAGGTTTAATTGGCCTGATTTTAAACAACCTCATAAGAATTGGAATGAAATCAATGTTCAAACATTTCAGAATAATTTCAGCACTCATATTTTTAATTGTGTATGAATAATATGAACCTTTCAGGGAAAACAAAAGCCAACTAAAGTGCATTCTGTCTACATTTCAAAGAGGAGAGTGCATCCTGTATCTAAAGTGCTTCATGTGATTTGCCTAAAAGTAAGACAAACAAAATTTGTTTGAGGTAGTTCAAGTGAAATAAGCAATAATAAGTTTAATTTTCAGAATTTTATTCTAGTCAGTTAATAAATTCCAGTATCTGGCTAATCTCATTAATAGAGAGTGCCAATAGCTATTGAGTGTCAACCTTTGTGTTAGGTGATTTATAAATACCATCTTATTTAATTTCCATAATAATGTACATTATATCTGTTTCATTATGAAATAAATGATGTTCAGGGAGATTGATGACCCTATGAAATCTAACATATTTTGCCTCTGACAGAGCATATTTTGTTTCACAACATCAAAATACCTTGATTAGAAGAAAATGACATAGAAGCAATTGTATAACATGCCCATGAATAGATTTCATAATGCAGTTAATAAAATTATATTTCCCTTATGGCAATGCATGATCTTAAAGTTAAAATATATAATAATAAAATTACACTATAATTACCAAAGTAATTTAAGCTATGCTTAATATGTTCATTTGCTTAGTGAACTAAATTTTGTGAAAATACAATAGTGCATTCTAAAACTTAAAGTAAATGTTTTTAGTTTCTCCTGTTGTCTTTCATTTATTTATTTTATTGTGGGCAAGGAGAACATTTACAGACAAATTGTTTTGGATTTTTTTTATATATCCTATTCCATTAGAAAATTATTGCTCTGGCTATGTTGTCTCTGGGTTCACTGCTTCTGTTCCCCCTTTCTTTCAGCTACATCTTGCCTGTTAGCATTTTCTTTTGAGCACTTAGTGCAGTTTTGGTCTGCTATATTGGACGGCCAAAAATATTCAATGGTTTGAATTATGGTACAAGGGAAAAATACTGCAAATACGACAAGAACAAATAAATCTGTTTTGGATCATGTCCGGGCAGTTTTCTCCTTAGAGGAAAGGATGACAAGACTTTGCCTCAAATAACTTGGTTATATTTTTCATGAAGTACATTGTGTTTCTCTTCAGATAACAAAGTGGAAAAAGAGAATGCTCTCTGAGGAGATGAGCTAGATTGACACGTGACTGCAACATTGGGCCCAAATCTAAGAGCAGTCATGAGGAGGGGGCAGGACCAGTTAATATTGTGTGCTGTGGCAGAGAGAGGGCCTGTGCGGCAGAAGCCACCTGACAGTACCTCGCAGCAACATTGTTGATAGTTCTGAGGAAGATATGAGTTCCTAGCCTAGATCTTCATCTTTCTCCAGAGGGAAGAACAATGGAGGGACTGTGGGAGAGAGGCAGTGTTCACTAGCTCTTTGTGCCCCAACAGAAGTCTGTTGCTTTCTGGCACTATATCCGTGAGGATAGTATGGAGATGGTCTTCTTTTATGCTACGTTTCCCAAGAATCAAGAGTCAAACATAGACTCCATCACCTGTTCCCTATTCTGACACCAACCATTCCTACCATGTCACTCTACATCTCTGCTGTGTTTGAAAACCCATGGCAATGACTGAACAGAATCACAGACAATTCGCACAGCAGGGATTTATTATGGAAGCCAATAGACTATCACACGTCAGCTTCCGAAGCCAGTAACACGACATTGACCCCGAGCAACATAGCTCCACGACCAACAAACAAGCTTCTGTCCTCAGGTTTTCAGCCACATGGACCGGTGCCCTTCTCCTCCAGGGATTAGGAAGCCAGAATGTTGCTCACCATTACAATGCCATATGATCAGGCCAGATGAGAAGGCAGCCACTGGGCCTAGCCTCCAAACTCTTGTCTGTCGGTTTTTACTGTGGTAACTTGCGTGTTGCTGTAATGCTGAAAATTGCCTCTGGCATTTCAAATACCATCAAGATCACCCAAAGTGAATAGGTTAAAGCAGGCCTTTCAGACTGAGAAGAGACCACAAAGAAGAAAGAGGATGTCCAATTTAGAGGAATTAACTATTGAATACCTTGTCAATAGCAGTGGAACAATGTTAGTTGCTGAAAATGCAATGAATATAGAGAAAACATGATTAGTGATAGGACCTTAAGTCGAACCCCTCAACTCCAAGGCACACAAAATATGACTGAAGAAGAGTTGCCTTCTAAAAGTAGAGGCAGCCTTCATTACCCAGAGGGAGTCAGGCCTGCAGTGTAAAGCCTTCAGGACCTTCATTTGCTGATGATTCCCAGCTCAACAGGAGAAGGAAGAAATAAGTGCAAACATCCCTTAATTATTAGAACTTGACATGAACAAAATATGTGTGAAGTGACATAAACACTTGTCAAAAATTAAATAGAATATATAAAAATGGAGAGCTTTCATATTCGTGAGCTGAAATAAACTATTTGGGATATTTTTAACCAAAAAAAAATAATAATGTGGTTTACTATTCTTGAATGAAACCATCAAAAGAATGGCATTCATAGTCCAGAAGGATGTTTAAAGATGTGATTTGAAGCTTATGCTGCCTGTGTTCAGATAATGTCTATTCATATAAATGGAAATCCAATCAACACAGCTATTATTCAAATTTATCCATAGACCCTGCAAACTATTGATGAAGAAATTGAGAAATTCGACCAATGTCTTCAATGTGAAATTGATGAAAAGTGCAATCAAGATGAAATGATAATATTGGTGATTAAATCCTTAAGTTGGGGAAAAGAGGAATAAATATGAGTTGGAAAATATGGCTGTGCTGATTCAAACAAAGATGGGGAATCTCTATGCACATTGATTTCTCCAGGTGTAATTCACATAATTAAAATTAACTACATCTGTGATAAGGGTGAAAGGAGAAGCTCACTTTCAGCAGCTGAAACTAGGGCAAGGAATGCCTGTGACTGGAAAGAACACATAAGTCACTCTCCTGAAAAGAACTGGTCCATCTTACACCATTAAAAGAGTTAGTATATGAACAAGAAAAGATTGTACTGAAGAACGAAAATTAAGCTACACTGAAATGCATCTGCCCAAACTAAATCTACAGCAATTGATGAAGTACTAATTGAAAAGTTTCAACAAGCAGTGATAAAGAACCAGAAACACTAACTTGTCTAGGTCAGGGACTGTGAAAGAGCACTCCTTAGCCAATTGACCAGAAAAAAATTGATATTTGTACACATTTCAAAGAAAGATAACCCCACAGAATGCTCAAATTCTTGATATCACATGCAATTAAAATTTTGCTGCAGCTCATCTAACAATTGTTGCTGCAGTACATTGACAAAAAACTGCCAGAAGGTCAGGCCAGATTCAGAAGAGGATGTGGATCAAAAGATGTCTCTCATGATGTCAGATGGATGCTGGATGAAAATAGAAAATGCCAGAAAAAATGTTTACTTGTGTTTCATTGACTATGCAAAATCATTAGACTATGGATCATAAACTATGAATAGACTTTAGAAAAATGATGAGTCCAGAAAACTTGATTAAGCTCATGGCAAGCTTGTCCATTGGCCAGAGGGAGTTATGTGATTAGAAAAATGGAATACTGAATGATTTCTAATTGGGAAAGCTAGGTGTCTGGGTTGTATACTTAGACAATACTTAGTCAGTCTCTATGTTAAGAAAATTGTCAGAGAAGCTGGATTATAAAATATATGTGGTATTAGAACTGGAGGAAGACTTATTTGCAACCTATGATATGCAGATTACATAGCTTTCCTTATTGACAATGAGGAGAGCACACATCACTTGTTAATGAAGATCCGAGATTGCAACATTTACCATGGATTACAATTCAATCTAGAGGAAACCAAAATCTACACAACTAGACCAATAGGCAATGTATTGATAAACGGGGGAAAGGTTGAAACTGTCACAGATTTTCTCTGGTTTGGGAGGTCAAAATGCATTTTGCTGGCAAAGAATATTGAAAGTACCACGGGCTGCCAAAAGAACACACCAGTGTGCTTTGAAAAAATACTGTCAGACTGCTCTTTAAAAACAAGGCTGGAGTAGAGGATCCCTGACTGAGTCCAGCACTCCGGAACCACAGTTGAGATGGCAGAGAGTGGCTGTGATGCCCACCTGCAAAGGGTCTGCCAGCATCTGGACCTGAGCTAGCATATGGTCAAGAGTCAAAGAGACTGAAATAAGTCAAAGCTGCCCTGAAGGTATTGGCAAAATATCAAGGCTCCGGGAATATGTGGAATACCAATTGAAGTATTGCAACACAGGAAACACTCATTCATCTGGGCCGAGAAACTTGCACGAGAGCTGTCTGGTCACTTAACTAGAATAGATCCGTGTGTGTGCACATTCCAAAAAAGGACGATCCAACTGGGCATGGGAGTTATGGAACAAAGTCGTTAAAGCCACATGCAAGTAAAATTTTGCTGACTATAATTAATAAATAATACCTGAACAGGGAACTGCCAGAAATTCAGAAAAGAATGTGAAATAAGTGACATCATTGTTGACATCAGACAGATTTTAGTGGAAAGCAAGCAATACCAGAATAACGTTAGCTGTGTTTTATAGACTATCCCAAGCCATTCAACTGTTTAGGCCATAACAAACTGTAGATACCATTGAGAAGAATGGAATTTTCAGAACGATTCATTGTGCTCATATGAAATTTGTACATAGACCAGGATGCAGTTGCTTGAACAAAATTAGGTGATACTGTGTCATTTAAAATCAGGGAGTATTGCATCCTATGACCATACTTGTTCAAGTTATATGCTGAGCAAATAATCCCAGAGGAGGAAAAAGAACCCAGCATCAAAATTGGAGATTCATTGGCAACTTTTGATATAAAAATAAGACAATTTGAGAAACGTAAAAACTTGAAGCATTTACTGATAAAAATCAAGGTTACAATATTTCATTTGTATGCACCTCAAAATCAAGAAAATAAAAAGCCTCACAGCTGAACCAATAAAGCACATGAAGATAAATGTAGAAAATATTGAAATTGTCAAAGGTGTCCTTTCACTTGGATCCACAATCAGTGCTCAAGGATGCAGCAGTCAAGAAAGTCCATGCTGTCCAAATGGCACTGGACAAATCTCTTCAAAAGACCTGTTGAAAGTACTGAAAGATAAAAATGCCATTTCGAGAACTAAGGTGCCACAATGGTTCTGACCCAAACCATGGCATTTTCACTCACCTCATCTTTGTGTGAAAACTAGACCATGAATAAAATAGACCAGAGAAGAATTGATGTATTGGAGTTATGGTATTGCCAAAGAATATTAAGTATACCATAGATTGCCCACATAACAAACAAATCTATATTGAAGAAACTCTTCCAGAAGGCTCCTTAGAAGCAAGGATGACAAAACTTTGTCTTACTGCCTTTGATTATTAAGGGAAGCCAGTCCCTGGAGAAGAACATCTTGCTTGGTAAAGAAGAGGGCCAGCAGAAATGAGGAAGACCCTCCAGTAAATGGATTGACAATGGCTGCAACGATGAGCACAAACATAGAAACTGCTGTGAGAAAAGTGCAGGACTGGGCTGTATTTTGTTCAGCTTTACATAGGGCCACTGAGTCTGAATCACTTAATAACGTATAACAAGAACATGAAAATCTAATATGTGGTAGTTATATAATCTGGTGTAAACTTGAGGCTATTAAGAGTGTCGGGGTCAATCAGGTCACAGCTTGATGGTCTCATTTTGCAGAGATAAAGAGTGTGCTGGCAGTAGGACACACACTCACTTCCTGTAAGACAATCCTGTTACAATCCACCTGGAACTATGCTGATAGAGGCAGAGTCCTGGAGCTGGAGGAGGCACGTGGAGACCCATGCCAGCGCTGACATGCTTCCACCACCACTGGATCCATAAGACTTTCTACTCACTGGCCTGTGATCTTCCTGCATTCAGCTTCATTGAATGTGCTGCATGAGAGTGAATGCGAATTTATAGACTGCTAATGGACATATGGGCTAATATCAGATCTGTGGACTTCACTTGGTCAGGTTTGGATGTTTTCTTAATGTACAATTACTCTATGATATAAAGTTCTCTCTTATACACATATAAGCATCTATGAATTTGTTTCTCTAGTCAACCTGGACTAACACACCACAGAATGGTGCATTGGCATATTATTCCTCTATGTTATTTATTAGTTGTTTTCAATATTACTGAATATCTACCATATTCAACAGCAGTGGAATAAAAACTGTGTTACCTAAATTCTGAAACAAACAGACCAACTAACTAACTAACAAGGCTGGCCAGACCCCGTCTTACACAGTTGGGACATGTTGTCAAGAGTGGCCAGTCCCTAGAGAAGGGTAGAGGGGCAGCCAAAACTAAGAAGACCCTCAAGGAGATATCTGCACATTGAGGGTGCAACAGTTGCCTCAAACATAATTTCAGTTGTGAATCCGGGCTGAGTAGTCTTTCATTCTTCTCTACATAAGGTTTCTATTGTTAAATTGAAGGGATCAACCAACAAGGACAACAGCAATGACCCAATCTTTTGAGGTGAGTTACAAAGACTGTGGACAACACTAAAGACACAGTGTGGAAACTGTCTAGTTTAACTCTCCCACAGTGGGGCAAACCATGACAGGAGCATAAGAGATCAGCAGTGGACACAAAGCCATGAAGTCCCTGAGGAATCCTGAAAATAGACTTCTGAAGTGGTTCAGTACTTGGCACTTTCCTAGACCTGATTGAGGTACATTCATAAAAGTTAGAAAATATATCTTGTACCATTTATAGTCATATATCAATTTATATGTGTGTATATTAATAAGTATATATGTGTATATATTGGCATATATATAGGCATGATAAACAATTCTGAGGAGAAAGCAATGGGACTGATCCAAAGGTACTGGGGTTCTGGGGGAAGAGGAGGAGGTGAGAAGAAGGTGGTGAGCCATTAAACTCAGGCACAGGACAACAACAAGGGATCTAAAATTGACAGCAAGGAGGGTGTAGAGTGCCTGGTGGTGTCTGGTCAATTGTCATGTAGCCAAGAGGAACTATTGGGAGGCCAATGAGGGGTGAACCTGAAAGCATATTATAGTATAAGTAGCAGATGGACTTAGGTCTCTACCTAATTCTTCCCTTAATACAAGAACACATTGATCTAATAATGTGGCACTGTGTGTTGTTTATCTTCCCGAAATAATTGCTGAAGACAAATGGGTGCATAAGAAAATGTAGTGAAGAAATCTGATGGTGCCCACTATTAAAAAGTATAGCATGTATGGTCTTAAAGATTTTATGTTAAACAAGGAGCCATCTAACATGGAATAAGCAAAAGCCCACATGGAAGTAGCACATTAGCCTGTGTGATCACAGGTATTGACGGGATCAGGTATCAGATGATAAAAAACAATTATATCGATATCAAAGTGAGGGATCAGAGTGGAAACCCAAATCCCATCTGTTGATAATTGGACATTCGCTCAAAGAAGGAACACATGGAAGGCTGACTCGTCCAGGTTGTAATATAGTACCTACGGAACATGCAACATTCTGCTCACTTTTTAATGCTTCCTCCCCATACTACCAAAGAACCAGTTCTACCTCATAAATCCTTCTAGGCAGGCCTATGTACATTGGTGCAGGTAAGAGCTTTCAATAGTTATCATTGATTAAGTGTTCATGAGGTTGGTAGGGTGGAGTTGGGAGGGAATAAAGCAGAGCTGTTGTCAAAAGACTCAAGTAGAAAGAAAATATTTTGAAAATGATGGTGGCAACATCTGTACAACTTCACTTGGATATAATTGATTTATGGATTGTTAAAATTTATGGATTGTTAAAATATGTAAGAGCCCTGAATAAAAGTATTTTTAAAAAAAGAAAGAAATTTCACTTTGCTATACATGTTCGAGCTGATGCTTCTAGATTTCTTTGTAAAACCATCCTTTTCTCTATAGTAGGATCAAAAATTGTGTGGAATTTTCTACATCTACTTACTATAAAGCTTCAGGCAATTCCAAGTGCACTGTAATTTCCACCGTCCACAAATTGTACAAATACTATCATTTCAGTTTCAGTTCATTCTGTGTGTTGTCTTGCATATTGTTTTGATGCTGGAAGCCATTTCACTGATAGTGTAAATACCATCAAAGTCACCCAAAGAGAAGTTTCATGGAGCTTTGAAACTAAACATAGCCTACGAATAAAGAATAGACTGTCCATTTCTTAGAGATTAGTCACTGAAAAATCATATAAATAGAAGTGTACCATTACCATTTATTCTGAAACCTTAAATAGTAGCAGAAAATTGTCCGATACAGTGCTGAAGGATAAACCCCTCAGGCCAGATAATACTCAAAATACAAGGGGGAAAGAATATCTCTTTAAATTAGAAAAAAAATGATACGGTTGTAATAATGCTTTTGGAATCTTAATTTACTGAGATGGTATGGCACAAAACCACTATGCTGTTTAATACTTTGTCAATTTGGCTCAAGTATATGATTCTCAGAGGTTTGATTCATATGATGTGAACACCTAATTTTTGTGATATAATAGGATGAATCAGTTGAAAATATAATTTATTTGTGATTGTAATGGTTATATGTTGTGTCAGTTTGGCTTGGCGACAAATCTCAGTGGTTTGGCAGATAAGACCAAATAATTATATATATATATCATACATATATACATACGCACACACATATATACATATATGTGTATACACACACACACACAATCGCTTTTCCTTCCTGAGAGGTAACAACCTAACTCAGTTAGTTTGCCTCTATTGTATAAAGAGCTGATCTGTGAAGACTCACTCTCTCCCTTTCTTTACAGCCTGCATTTGTTTTGTTGTCTGATTTCTGGTGCTTGGAATGTAAGCTTTTAAAAGTCTCTAGTTTGTCACCTGACATGCCGAGTTCATTATTTCAGCTCCTTAGCTCACTGAATCCAGAAAGGTTTCCAGACTGTCTCGTGGCTTCATTCAAATTGTGCATTCTCCAACTCCTACATCCATGTGAGTCAATGAAAGTATTCAGTTTACTTTCAGGCTCACAAATTTTGCAATTGCCAACACCTATACTTGAATGAGATGGTCTTGCAATTATATTGGCAATTTTCTTAAAGTAAAGCTCTTTATATGTTGCTATATTTTCATCACTGATCTTTCTTCTTCAGAGAACCCAGGATAAGATAGTTGCCACCACCACTTGTCTGTTACACTGCAGTACTGCAGTGGCTTGCCTGTGTCCATGATACTGGAAGATGTGCCACCAACATTTCAGATAATATCATGATCAACATGGTATCTGGTTTTCATTAAAACCTTCCCACTTGGGTTAGGGTTAGGGTTAGGACCAGGGCCAGGCCCAGAGTCAGGGTAAAAATGACAAAGTAATGATAATTTGTAAATTATTAAGTGTTCATGGGGAGGGGGAGGGGAGGAAGGGGAAATATGGGGAGCTGATACCTGGGGCCTATGTAAAAGGAAAATGCTTTGAGAATGATGATGGGAACAAATGTGCAAATGTTGTCTACATACAATTGATGTATGTATTGATCATGATAAGAGTTGTATTTTTAGCAGAGCTTGTGGAGTAGTAGCAAACATCAAAGATGTATGTGACTAACCACTTCTAAGGAAGTAGCCACTATAAAAAACCTTATGTATTCCCTTGACCCGAAACCCTAATAAATAGAAGCAGAACATTATTGGAGATCATGTTGGTGAATGGGGCCCTCATCAGCAGTCACTTGAAATATGAATGCAGAATTGACCATAGTAACAAGAAATGAAGCAAAGACTATAGGAAGGGGGGCTTGGGAATTTTCAATTGCTGATGGGGTACAAATCAAGATAAGAAGAAACAGTTGCAAAAATGCTAATGATTAGAACTTCGAATGTGAAAATTATAAATGGAGGAAAATTAGAAGAGGTTGAAAATGAAATGGAATACACAAATTCCTTTTCTTATGGTACAGAGATAAAATGGACTAGCATTGTCCTTGTTGAATCAGAAAATCATGATTTACTATTGTGATTGGTAGGTTTGTTGTGCCAAGATGGCCAATGAACACATGTGAGATTAATTGAAGGGTGAAGAGATAATTAGCTGAGAGTGTCTGGCCTTTCTTTTCTCTTGTTCTTTGATAAGTGAACCAGTATGCGGCTGCCTTAGCTTGTTCTCTGCCTCAATTTGCAAGTTACCCCTAACCTGGGGACTGTGTTGCTATAGTTTGATTTTCCTTCAAGACCTGCTTTACCATGCTACTGGAGTATACATCACTTGATCTGGGGACTGTCATATGGCTGACTGCTGGTGACCTGCCTTGATGTTTGCTGCCAGTGTGACCTGATAGCCTGAATAGCTCTATAGGGGACTACCTGGCTCCCTTCAAGACGTGAAGAATGGCGAGTGTATTAGTTGTCTTCTACAAGTGAATTGCACTGAGCCATTTATACTGCTTTATGAATTGTTTATTATATGGACCCCAAATAAAATGATTAAAACAACAACAACACATCTTCCCACTAAGATAGATAGAGAGAAAGGCCTCGCATATATTTCAGAAAACTAGCCTTTTAAATCACATGAATCACAATATAACAGCGTCTGATATAATGCAGAAAGATGCGGAAGTACCTCTGTTGGAAGGTGTTCATGATTCACGGTGGCCTAAACAGTGCAGACTAGCATTGTGTCCATGCAATTGTGATGATGGGAGAGGGCCAGGGAATGTACTGCTAGGTTGTAATGGGATCTTAGCTGACATGGTCACCCACCAACCACGAAGGAACAAAAACACATTATTTCATTTTAAAGTTAAATATACTTTTCATTCCTTCTATCTCCATTTCTTGTTTTGTTTAGATAAAACAAAAGTCAAGGGAAAATAATTTTATGTCAAAATGCAAAGGGTCCAGAAATGAGTCATTTATGTAATTACTGTGACATGATTTGTCACTTATAAATTATTTCAGACATTCCTGTCATGTCTACCTGTAAAATAGACTGACAATTCCACAGAAATAACTTTTCCAACATCTTTAGTGCCTGATTTATTGTACACTACCTTAGGTGAAGTGGAAAATATATAATATATAATTGGTAGATATTTAGGAAGATTTAAAAAAAGATGAATTTCCATTTTGTCAGTTTTGACTCAGCATATAGGTAAGACCGGAATGTTACAATATTTTTTAACACTTTCAGGAGCAGAAAGCTTCAGCCTTCATCACAGTCCACTATGCTATGAGGACCTTGTAGGTAGGTGGGTAAGGAGAGCAGGCAACAAAAATAAATAGAGAATATTTGAGCTCGACTTCTTTCACTCTTAGACTTTAATTCTACTCAAATATCTATAATTTATCATTATTTTTAACTGATTAATTTTTGCTAAAAATTTTCCACCAAGTGCAGCTTCTTTCTCTAGTCTTCACTAAGACTAGGAAGGTAAAGGGAAGCTTTTATTGAGAGAATGCAAGCAACAATATATGTATATATTTTCTAGTGAGAGAGTTTTGCATAGCAATAGGATTGCAAGGCAGACATTTGAATTTATAGGGGCTCATTAATATCTATGAGTGTTAAGTGGGGTGGTGGGGGTGTATTGTTGGTGTCATAGTTAGAAAAAGATGTTTTTATTCAGTCTGCGATGTCAACAATTACTATTTTTTCCCCAAACTATCCTTGTGCTGCCCATTTAAAGAACTTTTAACCACTCTCATAGGTATTTACCAAGTTCTTATCTCATGCTAACATCTGCTAGCTTTTCGTGTTTCCTTATCCAGAATATGTTTTAGTGCTCACGTGGTATGGTAAAGAATGTAAAGAGGAGGATGCCTCGTGGTAATAATAATGTAACCTCAAATAGCTCCATTTAATATTATTTAATATTATTTAATATTATTACCTAAGTTATCTTACAGTTTCTCAATCTCTTCAATTGACAATTTCAAGCATTTTAAATAGTTGACTTATAAACAAGTAAACTTTTTCTATTTTTTAACTGTTCTGTTGTACAATTGGATACCATATGTGACTGAACATATTCAATTTTGAAAAACCTGGTTGCTTACAATTCAAGCCAAATGCAATTCTCACTAATAGCTTTAAGCTACTTTACAATAAGGAAGCTTTAAAATGTTGGTCCCAATATGCCTTTGATGTGAAAAGTTAGAATGAGAATTTAATATAAGATATTCTTATACTTTAATCCAATAATAACTATCTCTTGATATTTTCTATAACCAAACATAATTAACCCTAAAAGAGTTTTAGGATTGAAGAAAATAATAATATTTTTAAAAGAGTATTAGGAACAGTAAATCAAAGCTAATGAAGCAACATTAGCACTTTTATGTTGTAGGTTCTAATTAGAAAGTCTGTTAATGAAATTGGGGCATTTACTTAATTGCTGTGAACAATTATTTTCAAATTAAACTTGGCAATTAAATAGCATGATTAAGCTTAGAGTAGTGAATTTAGGTAGGGTTATGTTAACTACTTTGCATGCTGTATTATGTATGGCAGTTTAAGCTCTTGAGTATCTGCTGACTAACAAATGTAAATTACATGCAGTATTTCTTGGACACAGTGATTTATGTAAAGAAGTGCCATAAGACCTTGTATATTGGCCTCTCACAGTAGCTTAAAACTAATGGAATCTCAAACTTCATCTAATCCACTTAAATTAAACATCTATTTTCTTTGTTTCAGTTTCCCTTAAATGTCAATCCTCCTGAAAACATTTGTAGATTTTTATACTCCATGCCCCTTCTCCCAATCTTTAATACCATCACACACAACACTAACTGCAGCAATATGGCTTTGACACCTATGCTTCCACCTTCAGGTATTTACCAGAACTCTTCTTGGTATTCTGAATTGGAGGTACAACTAAGGTTCAAACTGACACAGGTTTTAAAATGAGGCACTAAAATCTACACTGTCGATGAATTGGAATTTAAACATGAATAGGGACAAGCACTGAAATGTTCTATCTACCAAATAACTATTCTCACCTGTGTTCAATAATAATTCTTTCTAATTAAAATGTTTCTGACTGCTCTCATTTTGAAATTTCCTGACTTTTAAATCAACCGGCCTTTCCTTGTTTTAATTCCATTGAAAGCCTCATGAAGAAAAGAGGAATACTGTCAAAGAGAGTCTATAGATGAGCAGATCAGGTGGGAAGGCACTCTCAATGTTGCTCCGGAAGTGCTGTCTTCTCAAAATAGAGTAAACATAGTGACATAGATGGAGTAAAATCTGGGGGAATAAAGACTTTCAGACCTAAGATTTGCTGGTGGGCATGATTCAAGATGAGAACAATGGCAAATATCTATTAATAACAAGAACTTGGAATCTAGTATGAATCTAGGAAAATTATAAATTGCCAAATGATATGGAATGCCTAAAGACCAATATGCTAGCCCATTCTGAGCTGAAATGGATTGGTATTGGTGATTTTGAATCATAAAACCATGTGGACTAGTGTACTGGTGATGGCATTCAAGAGAATTCACATTGTATTCATTGAAAAAAAATTAAGAGCTATTTTGAAGTACAATACTATCTGTAATAGGATATTTACCCACATAAAAGGAAATCTAGTCAATACAAGTATTATTCAAATTTAGTCCCTAACTACAAAAACTATGGTGAGGAAATTGAAGAACTCTACCAAATTGTTCAAACATTCCAATGATACCTATCGTTAATAAATGGTGATTGGAATTCAAGAGTTGGGGGACAGAGGGATGAAAGAACTTTAGTTGGAAAAAATGGTGTTTGTAATAGAAACGATTCTGGAAATCATATGACAGAATTTAAAATACTGAGGTCTTCTTCATTGAAACTAACTTTTTTCCTTCAACACCTGAATTTCTTTAGATGGAATACACAGAAATCAAATTGACTACTTCTGTGGGAAAAGACTATAATGAAATTCAACATCAACAACTAAAGCAGGGCCAAGATGACTATGGAACAGACCATAAATTGCTCCTATATAATTTAAATTTGAAACTGAGGAGAATAAAAACAAATCACCGAGAGCCAAAATACAATTGGGGATCTATCCTACCAAAATCTCAAGAACAGATTTAATGCATTGAATATGAATGACAAAACACCTATTGAGCTGTGGGATGACATTAAAAACATCATTCATGTAGAAAGTAAAATTTCAGGAAAATGTTAGGAAAGAAAAGAAAGATCAAAGTGGATGTCAAAGGAGGATCTAAATTTGTTCTTAATAAAAGAACTGGGGAGGAAAATGGGTGCAATAATTAAAGTCAAAGTCCTGAACACAAAATTTCAAAGGGCAGCTAGAGAAGACAAAGTATAATATAGGGTAATACTATATTATTCAAAATAAATTATAATAACGAAATGTGCAAGTACTTAGAATTAGTAAATCAAACATGAAGAGCACACTCTGTTTATCTAAAACTGAATGAACTCAAGAAAAAAGTCAAGCCTCACCTCAATTTGTATTATCAAGAGATTCCGTGACAGTGGTTCTCAGTCTTCCTAATGCTAGGGCTCTTTAATACAGTTCTTCATGTTGCGGTGTCCCAGTATGTGGGCATATAAGCTTGTGGGTGGACCCACCTGGAAACTATAGAGGAGTGGTATCTGTCTCAGTTCCTAAGACCATCAGAAATATGGCCCTTGGCAGCCCCTATGAAAAGGGTCATTCAACCCCCAAAGGCGTCATGACCCACTGCTCTATGGGCAAAGTAGTGGAAGATGCAGGAAGCCTCAAAATATGATCAAAGGAATACAGTCACTGTACCAAAAAGAAATAGTGGGCATTCCCTGGACATTTAACGAGATGAAATATGAGCAAAAACTAAAAATATGGAAAGGAAAGGTTCCAGCTCTACTGAAAACATTAGCTAAAAACAAATGAATGGAAAAGCAGTTGAAAGGTTTCAACAATCTGATGAAGTTCTAGAAGGTCTCATTTGTCTATATCAGTAAAATTGGAAGACATCTACCTGGCCCACTGGCTAAAAGAAATCTGTATGTGTACCCGTTCAAAGAAAGTTCATCCAACAGAATGCTCAAATTATAGGACAACATTATCAACATGTAAAATTTTGTTAAAGATCATCAAAAAATCGTTGTAGAACTACATTGATAGGGAACTGACAGATGGTATCAGTATTTGGTTAACACTTAGAGGGTCTTTTGAAATAGGTTTGCCCATCACAATATGCTCTTTGATTTCTTGACTGCTGCTTGCATGGGTGTTAATTGTGAGCTCGGTAAAATTAAATCCTTGACAAAGGATTTACTGTTTCATGCTATCATAAGGATTTTTATTAGTCCAGTGTGAGAATCTTTTTATTATAGTCTATATGAAATACAGTCTTCTACCTTCATAAACACTCAAGTTTTTTTCTCTTTCAACAAGCATAGTTGTATCATCTGCATGCCCCTGGTTGCTAAATATTTTTACTATATAAGAAGCCTGCCTTATTCACACTTACACAATTTTATTAACTTTTAATCATTTTTGTTCTAATGTAAAAATCATGCCAATTTCATCTTATTTTCACATTACATTATGTTTAAATTTATATTCATGTTATCCCCCCTCTAAATTTCCTTTCATGCCATTTTTTCTCTCTTTATTTTTGCTGTCTGACATTACATCTACGCCTCATCTCTAACTCTTTCTCTCTGTAGTGTTTGCTTTCATATCAGCATATTTTATTAGATGCCTATTCCTTTATTCTCCATTTCAGTGTTTAAAATGCATTATTTTCTCCCACATCCAGATATACCTGAAGATGTTCTGTTGAGATGTAATTTTCATGGGTGGTAAATAAAATTTATATTTTTCAATAATTAGATTGCAAAAATTCCCGTTTCAAGTATAATCTCCCACTTGACCAATTTTAAATGTTCTATGTTCAAATATTTTGTGCCTTTCTTTTTAAAAAATTATTATATTGGAAGCTTGTACAACTCTTAATATATACATTCATACATACATTCATTGTGTCAAGCACATTTGTACATTCGTCCATCATCATTTTCCAAACATTTTCTTTCTACTTGAGCCTTTGATATTATCTTCTCTTTTTTTTCCTTTCTTTCTTCACCCTCCCTCCCTCACAAGCCTTTGAAAATTTACAAACTATTAAGACTGACCAATGTCTCCCTTCACCCACTTTTATGCTATCAGTACTCCAGAGAGGGGGCTATATGTAGATCATTGTGATTGGTTCCCTCTTTCTCCATCCCCCAGCTTCCCCTTACCCACCTGGTATGTCTGCTTTCATCATTGGTTCTGAGAGGTTTATCTGTCTTGAATTCCCTGTGTTTCCAGATTTGATCTATATCAGTGTACACCCTCTGTTCTAGCTGGATTTTAAGGTAGAATTGGGGTCATGAGAATGAGGGAAGTTGCATGTGGCATCAATGCTACACTATACTCTGAAAGGCTTGTCTCCTCCAGTAACCTTTCTGTAACTCAATGGCCAGTTGTCTGCAGATAGGTTTTGGGTCTCCTTCCACATTTCCCCACATACACAATGATATGATTTTTTGGTCTGGGTCTTTGATGTCTGCTTTCTTTACAATTGAGATTTTCCCTGCTTTATTTTGGTATTGTTTTATTTATTCTTTGGTATTTTTTTCTGCATGTGGAATTTAGTATAGATAAAGCTATGAAGACAGTGACTTCATTAATATTTTCTTAGGGTATATGTCAAGGGAAGTTAGAGGCATATCAGTAGCTAATTTTAATGAGCAGAAGAGAGAAGAAAGTGCTCTAAGATGGACTGCAGTGATGATTGTTAACATGATTGAACAAATAAATTGTAGGACATATAAATTATATGAAAGCAAATGCTTAAATATAATGTACAATTTGTGAATGATTATTAAAAGAGCTTATATGTAGGTTTGCTTATTTCATGTGTACTTCCTAATGAGTTCGTCAATAATTGATCTATACTATTTTAGAAATTATCTGGGACAGTTTTACCATATTTTACCATTATTTTACCATTAGTTGTTTTATTTCTTTTAAAAGTTTTTTATTTATTTTGATATATAATACATATAAAACAATGTGATGATGATATTAAATTATAGAATAATAATTCAGCAAAAACAGAATATGTATCTCATTATAATTACATGGAACTTTATATTAAACTTATGGATATTACACTTGATTTCAAACACTACAAATACCAAAAATACTAAAGCATAAAAATACTAATACAAACACTACAAATACTAAAAAAAATCACAAAAGCAACTCCCTATAATATTGTTTTTATGTTCTTTATGGTAAAATATATGTATTCATAGGTGTTAATGTGGTAACAATGCTTTTAAGAGTAAGCTAATATTCTTTCCACTATCTCATTATTTAAAAACAATAAAATACTATTAAGACACCACACTAATTTGTTTTAAGCAAGAAAAAATGTATGAAATCTAAGCAACTGTTAATGAAACCATTCAATCTAAGAGAGCAGAAAATATAATTATGTTTCAGTCTTCATTATATATATATAATTTACTATCTTCCATGAAAAATAACCTACCCACACTCTGTTATTAGTGACTCTATTTTCTTACATAGATATTTAAGTAAATAATACACTTTATTTGTTGAATAAATGATTGATGTCATTACTTAAATATATATATATATATATACATACATACAATTTGGTTATATTGTAAATATTTTATTACAGCACATTCATAATATAAACTTTAATTTCAAAACCAAAACAAAATAAAAAGCACATCTTTTTCCCCTTTAAGACATAGTAATGACAGAGGATGTTTCGGTTCCCAAGAAGTTTTATATAATTATATTGTACTATTAAAGAAGTCCTCTGGCCAAAATGAAGAAATGCTGAATTACTCCGGAGAAGCATTTTCTTTGGTGCCTTAGGGTTTTCAATGATTATATTCCTTCTGCCTTGGAAATAGCTTTCTCTGCTACTTTCGGAGTTCACCAGTGTGAATCTTACTTATTTGGGTCTGTGAATGCATGCACTCTCTCCATGTCTTCCCTGACTCTCTCAACTTTATATTACTTTCTTGGTCTGCCCTAGTGGGAAAAAGGAAAAATACACAAAACGAATATGCCTTCGACCATCAAGTAAATTCTAACTAATGGATCCCTCATGTGTAATGGAGTGCAATTGCTTTCTGTAGTCCAGGCAGAAGCATATCACCTTTTTCCAAGGAGATAATAGGTGGGTTCCCACCATCATCTTATAGATTAGCTCTCACTCAACTGCCATAGACTCATTCTGAATGACAAGACTATAGCGCAAAGTGACTTACTCCAGTGGATTTCCAAAATTGCACATGTTTACAAGTGCAGAAATTCTCCTATGTCCTGTGAAGCACCTGGTGATTTCAAACAACTGACCTTGAGTTAATAGTTCAAAGCCTAACCCCCTACACTAGCTGGGCTCCAGGAAAGTAAGAGAGGAGCAGGGATGTGAAAGTGGAGTGAACTCAGCAGCTGTGGGGGAGGGGTGATCTCCAACCACCTGAACACTCGGACTTTTCATGAACCCAATAGAAACTCAACAACCCCCCTGCTATCAAGTGCATTCTCACTCATAGTGACTGTTAAGGATAGAATGTTATTGCTCCCAAACATTTCTGTGCCTGCAATGCTTTCATGGAGAAGACAGTTTCATCTTTCTCCTATGAATTCAAACACTAACCTAACTGGTCAAAATGTCTACATAAATAAACCATAATAGAAGAATCACTAATTTCTTATTCATTTTGGCACTTAATCATTGGCATACATTGGCATTTAAGAATTACATTGGGGTTTCTACCAAACAATCTATGTCCTAGCACACATTTATTTATTTGGTTTGCAGTAATTTATATACTATCACTGTGCTATACTCTCATTATGTCGGGCAGGGTTCTCTTAGAGAAATAAAACCAGGACACTAGTAATTCTCTTTATGTATTTATATAGAGAGAAGGGTATATAAGATAAGAAAGAAACAGTTAACTAATCTATAAAGCAGTACAAATTGCTCGGTGCAACTCACTTGTGTGAGGCAGCTAGAAGACTGGCAGCCCTTCAAGTCTTGAGGG
>PVJH01033692.1:0-21452 GCA_004026705.1 Nesogale talazaci | reverse complement strand
GAGAGAGAGATATCTCCCTCCTGTTGGCTTGCCAAAAAGGAATCAGAGGTAATCTACTTTCTAAAGCACTCTACTTGAGGGCAAGACTATCTATAGCCATGGTTAGTGACCAGAAGGAATTCAATGGGGAGTAAGAAACACTCTGCAAATGGATTTTGGGTTTTCACTCTCCTCCATAACCTTCTGCAAATGGGGTGCTCAGAATTTTAGGTGTAAGACAATTCCCTCATCCTCCCTACAAGAGATTTAACTGACTTTGGCTAAAAATCTTATTTTTGTAAAAATATATGATTATGTGAACATATTGCAAAGTCTTCTTCAGGACCTTGGAAGGGAAGAGTTCTCAAGTTTAATGTCATTAGGCTTGCAATAAATCTGTTCCTAATCATAAGGGATGTTGATGTTAGCTGCTGTCTAGTTGCCTCAGACCATGGGAAGCCTATCCTGCGGCTGCCTGACTAGAAGGCATCTGTATGGGTCAGACCCCCATGATCTATAGAATGTCCAGTGGTTAATTTTTGGAATTAGATTACCAGTCATTTCTTGCTAGTCCATTTTAGTTAGGAACCTTGTTGAAATCTGTTCAATGTCATAGCAACATGTGAGGCCTCACTGACAGATGGGTGGTGATTGTGCCTTTAGCACATTAGGTGGGAATTAAGCCTGGAAGTCCCTCATGGATTGAAAGAGTTATACCTCTAAATAGCTACTTTCCTCACTATAAGATATATACATTCAAAAAAGTGGTATGACTGTGACAGGGAAAACACTTAACTTGTAGATAATGTGAAAAGGCTACTTTTGAAATTCTTGTGATGGTGATTCTTGGATCAAATGACCTGCCCCTCTTCTTCATGAGCCCCTACAACAACCCAGGAAAACAGAAATGATGGTACCCACTTTGCACACCAGTGCACTAAAACTTAAGAGAAGTGCATAAGGGAAAACAGTTTTGGAAGTCATTTTTTACTCTGTGAGCTAATGCTTATTGGTCTCTACAAATAAGCATCACATTTCAGGCCCTCAAGAGGACAGGATAGCAGAAAACTCATTGCTCCTTAGGGGCAGCTAAGTACATAATGAGAGGTTGTTGTATTAGTGAGGGCTAGTTTTAGCTGTAAGTAACAGAAATCCCTCAATAACAGTAGTGAAATCTGGAAAAATATTGTTCACCCATGTGAAGATCAGGGGAGCTGGTCTGCTATTGCCCAGGGTCAAGCTCCTTCTATTTTATGGCTCTGTCATTCTGAACATGTAACTTCCAATTCATGGTTCACTATTGACTGCCTCAGCTCCAACCATGAGGGATATACTTTAGTCTTAATTTACTTTTGCAAAATAAATGACCATGTGAGCACATTACAATGATTTAGTTCAGGGCCTTGTAAGAGAAGAGTCTCAAGTTTAAATTCACTAGGTTTACAATAAATTTGCTCCTAATTATAAGATATGTTATGTTAGCTGCTGTCAAGTTGGCTTAGACTCATGATAACCCTATGCTGAGTGAAATCAACTGCTGTCCGGTCCTGTGGGATCCCTATGATTGGTTATGGATCAGACTGCTGTGATCCACAGCAGGGCTAAAGGTGTTTTCATCTGAAGATCAATTTCTTGGAAGTGTGCAGGTATGTGTATGTATATGCAATTCTTATCCCATCAACAATCTCACTGGCCAGAATTTGGTCACAAGGTCAAAGAAGCTCCAAAGAACCCTGGAGAATGTAGACTTTATTGTGGGCATCCATGTGTCCAGCTCACATTGTGGAAAAAGAGTAGAAAATAGACCAAGGGATAACTGGCATAATTCTTATGTTGCATTTGGTCATATTTTGTTTTTTTATCTTCTCAAGAAGTTTATAAGCTCCATGGAGGCAGGAATTCTGTTATATATTTAACCACAGAGACAAGGCTCTTCAAAGTATGAGAGGATAATAGAAATTATCTATCTATGTTTAGTGATTTTTCAAATACTTTATTAGCAGTATATCCTATTTTTCAAGGAAATACTCCATGTGGCCCCCTGTCTGCATAAATAACATACAACATTCAGTATGTTATTAACATAAAATTTAACAATTTCAAAGTTAGAGCACTTTCTTATTTTAGAATCAAGAAGAAAAGGTAAGACACTGAAGATATGTAATATGCTAATATTCTATATACATTTGAAAGTGTGTTATTTTCTACCAGTTTAAAAGAAGAAAATAACACATTTAATAATAAAATAACAAAATATTTTAGAAGTCCTTAAAATTTGAGCTTGAAAACCACTACTCTAGTCCAAGTTTCTCATAGTTTAGCTAATAGTAGAGGCTTAAAGAGGTGAAGAGATTTGGGCTATATCCCAGAGATGGGCAGTGGCTGATGAAGCCTAAAATCAAGTGTATATGTCAGCAAGGGAGAGCTAAGTTTTCACAATTGTGCTAGGTGCCAAACACTTTTTATAAAATCTGTTTATCTTGCCTGGGAGACTATAAAAAAATCATTTGATAGATTTTTTTTTTTTTTGCTGATAGTAGGAAGAAACTTTCTTACTGATGGCCATGTTGTCTGAATTAATGTTATCAGTTTTACTTCTTTAGGATCAAATATCCATGGCAATGGCTACATAGAACTTAAAGACAAAATTCTAGCCAAACTCTCTAATTCCTGCCAAATGACTATTTCCTGCATGGGTCTGATAAACAGATCAGGGAAGATACTGATAGGATTTACCTGTGAGTCATTGCAAACAGAATTCCCTAGAGTGGCAGCATCCACTCTAAATAAAAAGATTTATTAAGGAAGTTAAGATGTTGTAGTGCTCGCTTCGGCAGCACATATACTAAAAAAAAAAAAAAAAAAAAAGATGTGATGCCAGTGAGAAATGATCAGGATAATTGTTTATCAGGACATATTTTAAAGTTCTTTCAGGTCTGCTAATAAATGTAAAGGCGCATACTACCCCAAAGTACTCAGTTCAAGCTCTGTGGGCTGACAGACCCAGCTCCTTGAATTAAGTATCCAGAGGCACCCTAGTCTAGTGAACCTCAGCCTGAAGACACTTAGTTCCACTTCCATAAGCCAGTAAGCCCAACTTTCCTAATTCAGTGCCCAGATGCACCTGACTTGGTAAGCCAGCATACTGGACAAAACTCTCAGCATTACTTGTTTTGTGGGTTGGGAGGTCCATCACTCTGTTTTGTGCTCTGGCTCCTGGCTCTGCTGCTGCTCCTCTGATGGTCTTGCTGTAATCTGGATCCAAGAGGTTCACTGCACAGGGTCTCCACTCCTGGTTCTTACTAGGAATGAGCTCCTTTCTCCTTCTTTTCAGAGGGCTCATTTTATATACAGAGGATGCTGCCACTCTAGGGAATTCTGTTTGCAACGACTCACAGGTAAATCCTATCAGTATCTTCCCTGATCTGTTTATCAGACCCATGCAGGAAATAGTCATTTGGTAGGAATTAGAGAGTTTGGCTAGAAAAGCCACATTAAATACATAGAAAAGTCACAACCCCTGGATTGGCCTATGTTTAATTAAAGAGAGGTTCTTAAAACAACTGCCAAAATAACAAACAAATTTTTTGGAAAAAATATAGCAGACGGTTTCTTAAAGTCAGTGTGTTAGACAGGGTTCTCTTGAGAAACAAAATCAGGGCACTTATGATATATATATATATATATATATATATATATATATATATATATATATATCATGAAAAAACAAGCAAACTAATTAGTCCACAGAGCAGTACAGAGGGCTCGGTTCAACTCACTTTTGTGAGAAAGTAAATGCACTGACAGTCCTTCAACTCATGAGGACTCCTGGGTGCAGGTCAAGAAAGCAGACTACTGAGTCTTCTGTAGAGCGATAAAGGCAGTCCGATCACAGGCAATAGTCAACCAGATGATAGGGTTCAACGGTCCCCAGCTCAAGTGATGTATACACCAGCAGTGTGGCGAAGCAGGTCTCGAAGGAACCTCAAACCTCAAACATGGTCCATGGGTTGGGTGTCCCTTAGGTAGTGTAGCTCGCAAGTTGAGGCAGAGAACTTGCTAAGGCAGCCACACGCTAGTCCGATCATCAGAGAGGGAGAGACAGAAAGGTTTGCTGAGCCATTTGCCCTTTAATGGAATGACAACCTTATTACTTTCATATGTGTTTATTGGAACTGCAACCTTATTACTTCCATATGTGTTTATTGGTTGGGTTGGCACAATAAACCTACCCAGGATGGTGAGACTTCATTTCACGTACTTTGGACATATTATAAGGAGAGACTCTTTCCTGGAAAAGGACATCGTGCTTGATAGAGTAGAAGGGCAGTGAAAAGGAGGAACACTTTTCACAAGCTGGATTTACCCAGTGGTTGCAACACTGGGCTTGGACATAGCAACAATTGAGAACAATGTCTCATTATTTTGTACATAGGGGGTTACTATGAATCAGAATCAGCTCAAGGGCACCTCCCAGCAACAACAAAGAGGCCTGTAGATGGTAGAGCTATTATATACCCACTCCTCATTCTCCCCAAGACAAGGATGTTGTGTGAAAATGGAGTTTGATCACAACATCTCACCAAACGGAGGGACGCTAGATCATGATGTAACTGCCAAATCATATTATAACATACCTGACGAACCACTGAGAACCATGGCCGCGCAAGCAGACATCTTAACCATCCCAGCCAGTGTTATTCATACTGGACTTCATTACTGCCAGATGTAAATCACTAACGCACACAAAAGTCAGAGTGGATTTTTTTTTCTATTGCTGTAAATGTGGAATGTCAGCATATTGAACTTCTTAAGCAAGGTGGCTGATAAGTGAGGAGCAAGTAGACAGTAGGTGGCCTGGAAGGAATGCCAACTATTTTCTTGTGAATGTCATTATGTTAAGTTTTATTTTTTTCAATAATAAGAGGTCATTTGCACTTCAAGTACAACAACAATTAAAATTACAGTATCTAAAACATGGTAATTGAGTCAAAAAAGAAAAACAATATAAAAATTTGAACCAAAGTTATTTTATTTCTTCATCTACTGATAGATGCTGTGGCTATTTCCAACTCTTTTTTTATTAAAAATAATTTTATTGGGGGCTTGTACATCATTTTTCACAAAACATAAATACATATACTGTGCCAAGCACCTTCGCATGTCTGCTGCTGTTATCATTCTCCAAATATCCACTTTTCCGCTTGAGCCCCTGATATCTGCTTTCCATCCTTTCCCCTCTTCCCCTGCTCTCCCTTCCCCGCCAACCCTCAATACTTTATAAATTATTATTGTTCTGTCATATCTTACCCTGCCCGACATCTTCCTCAACACACTCCCCTGATGCCCGTTCTCCAGACAGGTCTTATGTATATCCTTGCAGTTGGTTCCATCTCTACCCCACCTTCTCTCCACTCATCCAGTAGCTCCAATCTCACCACTGGCCCCAAGGAGCTCATCTGTCCTGGGTTCCCCATATCTCCAGCTGCCCTCTCTACCAGTGTACCTTTTCCAGTCCAGCTGGATTTGTAAGGTAGACTTGGGACCATGATAGTTGGGGGAAGGAAGCCTTCAGGAACTAAAGAAAAGTTATATGGAATGCCAACTCTTACACCTTGTTCGGTTTTGTATGTAGGCACAAAGTGTATTCATGCCCTTTTTCTCATTTGACCCTCTAACCCACTGCTTCAGTGGTTAGGATAGATATTATTCTTATTCCTTCTGGAAGAAACTGAGGTACAGGAAATCAAATATGAGTCAGATAACATGATATCCACATTGTTTTGACTCAAATCCAGATCACTATTCCTTGTTATCATCTTTCACCTTGCTTGTTGTTGAACAACTCTGAAAAGCGTCATTCCCACTGCAGTCCATGGAGTTATGTTCCAGTCTGTTTGCATAGACTACAGCATGAATGATGTCCTTGACATTGTTCGAAGAGGTGATACTCTCTCTGCATTTGGGAATTCTTTGAGGGAAAATTATGGTTTATTTATATCTGTCTCCCAAGAATATAGCCAGAGCTATCAACTGATGTTTCATGAATAGTTTGCTTCGTACTGAGGTGCTGTACATCGCATGGCTAAAGGGGACAGTATGTTATTTTCCATTAATGTCATTTGTGTTTCACCAACCAGATCAGATATTTACAGAGAACAGAGAGTTGCCTCTTCCTTTACATCTTGACCTAGTGAACCTAGTGAACCTGCACATGGCAGCAGCGACTGCAGTGGTAGGCTTAGCTCTGATCTGAAGCCTGATGACCTGTGCTTAGGTCTTAACTTCAACAGCATTGAGTTGTGTGGTCTTGGATATCTATCTATCTATCTATCTATCTATCTATCTATCTATCTATCTATCTATCATCTATCTATCTTCTATCTATTTATTTATGCCTCTCCAAACCCTAGTTTTCCTCTCTGTAAAATATAGAAATACTCCACCAATATTTATAGTTATGATAATAGATGTGGTGACAGCATTGGGTAAACGAGAGTGGACTTTAAAAAGTGCATGGAGAAATTATATTTTCTTTCAATTCCATCTTTCCACAGTTTTTTTGAAGCCCCATTTACATGCAGCACCCTTGATAGATGCTTGAGGTATTTGATGGGGTCAGAGAGAAAGAGGGATGCCAGGTTGTGAGACTTATTGATCATCTGCTCAGTGAATGATCGTTAAATGCAATGGCATTTCTGATACTCTCTTCTGACCACTATAGTTATTGATTTGGATGTTGTTGTTAGTGAAGTAGGAGCCAGTCGATAGTTTTCTATCAATGGTGCACTTTCACTTGCTCATTCATTTATTTGACTGGCGCTTATGAATTGGAATCAACGTGATGACAGTGACTTTGTTATTATTTTGATACTACATGAACATAATCATTTCTTTCCCATTTATAGTTATCAGCCAGTAAACATACTGCATTTCTTGAGCTGAGAACTAGCAATTTGAGAGTACATTGTGTCTGAAACATTGGCATCCTCTGTGGGATC
The DNA here is from genome assembly GCA_004026705.1 of Nesogale talazaci. Taxonomy (NCBI): domain Eukaryota; kingdom Metazoa; phylum Chordata; class Mammalia; order Afrosoricida; family Tenrecidae; genus Nesogale; species Nesogale talazaci. The sequence goes on along the minus strand of PVJH01033692.1, from coordinate 14,472 downwards.
TTTCACTATGTTAAGTGCTCAGTAGGTGATTTGGCTGTAGACGAATGGATGGAAGAATCTGTCTCTTCTCAGGAAGTACAGCTTGGTGACAAACCTGTCGTGGTCAATTATAAACAACGGCACCATCGCCTCCCAGCAAGATGTACATCTGTTTCCTTACTCCTTGTATCTGAGCGGGCTTTCTGAGTTGTGATGGAGATGATGTTATACAATTTTGGGGTCTAGACCTCAAGAACCTTCTCATTTTTGATGTTCAGCTAGAAGGAGACAACACTGAGCAGGACAAGACTAGCCTCGCAGGGGAAGAGACGCCCAAGGGGCGAAAGGTCTTGGCTATCGTAGCAGTGGCTCCAGAAAGGTGAATGAGACTGAGCCTAGTTCAGACTAGACAAACCAAACCAAACCAAACCAAACCAAACCAAACCAAACCAAACCAAACCAAATTCCCTGTCATTGAGTCAATGCTGACCCAGAGAGACTCCCTGTGGGTTTCTGAGCCCGCAACTGTTGATGGGAGTGGAAAGGCCAGTCTTTCTCCGTAGTGCTGCTGGTGGTTGCGAACTGTCAATCCTGTGGATCACAGCCCATCTCATAACCATGACACCCCCAGAGATCCCAGTTCAGACCAGAAGGGCCACCGAAAGGGTTCATCCACATAATGGCAGACGACATAAAATGGTAATAGTTTTAATCCAATGAATTTTTTTTGGGGGGGTGTTCATTTGCCAAAAATAACTGATACACTTTGAGACTGCTATGAGACTGCTATGACAGAGAGGGTATAGATGTAACCCTTTGCTGTGACATACCATTCATCTTGATCTTCAGATTTTCAAGTCCACCACCTCCCACGGTGCTCACATAGACTTTCCGAAGAGACAGAGTAGCTAAGATTGCACGGATTTTACCGACAGGGTAAGGGAAGAGCAGATCGGGAGTGGATGTGGATGAGCACTGAGACCCGTGTCATGTGTTGGTCTTAGGCCAGATGGTGAGCAGTTTAACTTGGAGGTCAATGGCAGCCTGAGTTAGACAACTTTCTTGTTGAGACCAAGCCCCTTACTTGGAGACTGCCTGTTCTAATGAGCTTTGCTGCTTTGGGCTTCTCTCACCTCTGAGCAGGAAGGTTATATAATGAAGAACTCATAATGAGGCTTAGCAAGTCCTTGTTTTTTTTCCCCACCCCCCGGTAGCGATGATCCTCTGCTTTGCTGCTGGATTGAGCTGCTTGTGAAGGTTTCTAATTCGGGGTCTTAATTTTTGTAAAGCGTGAATTACAAGAAGTCAGAAGAATGATGCAAAGAGCATTTAATAATGCACATTCACAAAAGAAGTGGTGTAACTACATTAATTAGGCAAGTCTTGCGTAAAGATGCAATGTAATTATATATTTGAGACAGTTAATTAGGGAGCTACTTGGAAATTTCAGTGAATATTAAGGTAATTATACATAAATACTATAACCATTAAGACTGCACCCATAATGAAAGCAATAACTAATTACATAAATAACAGCATACTTATGTTTTTACATTACCAACACCTAACAATGCTTCCTCTCCCCCGCCTCCCTTCACCACGCAAATGACAAATCTTCCTTTTTTAACTCAGATATTCTTGCAAATGGTTGGGAACAATGACCTTTCCTTTTCTTTTCCTCTATTTTGACACATCTGGGCCTGCAAAGGGTGCTTGCAGTAAACGAGGGATGTGAGGGCTGCCACATCTCTGCCTGACTCGCACCAATGGGCTGTGCGCAGGAGGAAACCAGCACCAAACTGGGCCGTGATTGGAGAGAGGAAAGGGTCAAAGTCTGGGCTTGGGACACTGCATTCCAGCCCTGGCTCTGCCCTTCATCTGTTGAGCCATGTCAGGGAAGGCACTTAGTATCTCTGAGTTTCAGTTTCTTCATTGTATCAAATGGGGATAATAAAAAGCCTTGCCTTACAGGGCTATTATACGAAACCTTCAAATGCTGTCATCCTGCGTAGCTGACTTAAGTCTTTAAAACGCCTCATCCTTGACTTCTGTGCCTTTTGCTCTTCTCAGCTTGGTCCCTTTACCTTCAGATCTCCGAGATATCCATGATCCGTGGATCTCTTTACCCACTGTCGTCAAGTTAATTCTGACTCATAGTGACCTATTTAGGGTTTCTGAGACTGATAGCCTCATCTTTTTCGTGAGCAGTGCCTGGTGGCTTTGGAGTTAGCAGTGCCACCAGGACTTCTTGCCTTCTTATTAAGATCTATTAAATGAGAAGTTTTGGAGCTTATTCACATTGAAGTGTGACTAACTGATAGCTTGAAGTGTTAGGAAGCAGGTGGGTGAGAGTGTATTTATATTTTATCAGGAAGCAAATGTCTTCAACTATATTGCCTTTGAAGAATGCCTAATTAAATCCCAACCCAAACATACTGCCATCAAGTTGATTCTGATGTTCTCTGAATGCCCAGTTAATAGGTAATTAATGAAATATTTGAACAGGAGTATTTCTGGGCATTCCTGTACCTCAACTTGTAGGTGTTTGATATTTTATGTGAGAAGCATCACATAGGTTTAGGGTTTCAAGACACATGGCTTAACAACTTGCTTTTACGATTACAAATTTCTCAGCTACCTTAATTATAATGCAAACAAGCAATTAAAATGTTGTAGGCACTATTTTATTTATTTAATAATTTTATTGGGGGCTCTTACAACTCTTACAACAATCAATTGTATCAAACATTTGTACATATTTTCTACTTGAGCTCTTGGTATCATCTCCTCTCGCCCCCTGCCCCACAAACCCTTGATAATTTACACATTATTTTCATATTTTTTGTTTTGTTGTCATATTTTACACCATCTACTGTCTCGCTTCACCCATGTTTCTGTTGTTCATCCCCCTGGGTGTAGTGGGGGGTGGTGGTATGTCACTCATTGCAATTGGTTCCCCCTTCCTTCCCCTACTTTCATGGCATCAATACTCTCAATATTGGTCCTAAGGGGGTTATCTGTTTTGGATTCCCTGTGTTTCCACCTCTTATCTGTTCCTGTGTGCATGCTCTAGTGTAGCCGGATTTGTAAAGTAGAATTGGGGTCATGATATTGGGGGTGGGGCAGAGGAGCATTAAAGAACTAGAGGAAAGTTGTCTGTTTCATTAGTGCTATACTGCACCCTGATTGGCTCTTGTCTTCCCCGTAACCCTTCTGTAAGGAGATGTCCAATTGTCTACACATGGGCTTTGGGTCTCCACTCTGCACTCTCCCTCATTCACAATGATATGATTTTTCATTCTGGGTCTTTAATGCCTGATACCTGATCCATCGACACCTCATGATCACACACAGCCTGTCATCTTATCAACAATCTAGACTACAACAGCTTCTGCAGTCAGCAGCCTACTGCCTGCCTTGCCGGGGTTTGTCAGGCCCCCCTTCCCTGTCCTGGGTAGCTAAGTAGCTATGTTAGTCTGGAGAAGCTTACAGTCCAGGACTTGTCAGCTTTTACAACTATTTGAGTCATTTCCTTGAACTAAATATCTCTCCCCCCACCTCTCTTTCTCATTTGTTTTTTGCTCCAAATGTCAGCAAGTGTCTATTTCTCTCAGTGTGACCCTCCTCTTGGCAAATTAGTCTCCCCCCAACTCCCCCATTTCCCACACTCTTTGATTATTTGTAATTTAGTCAGTGCCTCCACAGATGGTCTTTACCCTTACAGGAGACATGGATGTGAAGAGAGGAGTTTGATTATGCCTGTTGTTTCTTCACAAAGTTCTAAAGAGAAGCCTCATTCTTCCTCTGGCAAAACTTCCTTTGCCCCAAGTCTGGCTGTAGCATCCTTTCTGGTCACATCCTGCTGGCTAGTTGGAATTCACATATGATCTTTACTGGAAAGGTTACATTATCTGTTCTTATGGATAAGATTTAGATGTTAATTACTTTTACTTCAGTATTTGGTACACAAAGGCCTGTTATCTGAGAAAATGTTAATATGCTGTCGGGAAGGGGAAGAACCCCACAGTCATGCTTTGTATATCCATTTTTATCCATGTCTTTTAATTCATGTGGATTGGGAACCAATCTGTTTCTATGTTTCCATTTGCATACCCTAAAGTAAAGCCAGCCAATTGCTAACCTCATGTATGCACAGAGTAGAGATAGTCCTTTCATCTAGGGAGCAGCAGATTGAGAAAAAGACAATTTCAGAGGGAAGTTGTACCAAAGTATTAACCAACTTTTATTCATGCATATATAAATAAATCCTTACTTCTTAAGCACAATAGACTTCAGATGATATTGACATGTTGCTGGTAGGTGCCTTGGGGTTGGTTTCAACTCACAGCGACCCGATACACACTAGTAAAGAATATTGTTGGCGTCCCACACCACCTTCACCATTAGTCTTATGATTGAGCATATTGTTGCAGCTACCATGTCAGTCCGTCTTGTCAAGGCTCATTCTCTCTTTTATTGCTCCTATGCTTTACCAAGCATGATCGTCAACTCCAGGATGGGTCTCTCTTAATAACACGCCCAAAGCATGTAAGATGAAGTCTCGTCATTTTTGCTTCTAAGGAGCATTCTAGTTCTGCATCTCCCATGACAGATTGCTTTGCTCTTTTGGCAGTTCATGGTGCTTTGAATATTATTCACCAGCATCATAATTCTAACACATGGATTCTTCTGCATTCTTCCCTATTCAATATTCAACTTTCACATGCATATGAGCCAACACCGTAGTTGTCAGAGTAACACTCTTGTTTCTTAGCACGTTACAGAAGTCTTGTGTCCTTTGATCTCTTGACTCCTGCTTCCATGGAAATTGATTGTGGATGCAAGCAAGATGAAATTCTTGACTACTTCTTAACAAAACAGTGCGTGTCCTTTCCATCTTCTTTTAACGACTCCTTTACCAGCAGCATTTTGCCCATAGACTCTTTAAATATTGCAACGCAAAGCTTGAATGTTTTCTCTATTGCTTTCAGTTTCAGATAGGCTGGTTTGTTCTTTTTTAATTTTGTTTTCTAACTCAAAGGCCTTGCATATTTCTTTTACTTTGTATTTTTGACCTGTCTCTGACATTTTCTATTCAGTTCTTTGACTTCATCATCTTGTCCACCTGCCTTATCTACTCTATTACTGACAAGTTCCATAATCTCTTCTGACATACGCTTCGATATTTTTTCCTCTCCTTTCTTTTTTAATGTTCATTTAGTTTCTTCATGTAATGATGTCATTTCACAGCTCAGCAGGGCTTCATAATGTTGCATGCTTCAAATCTGTTCTTGAGGTGTGCTTGAAATTCCAGAGGGATGGATTCAAAGTCATATTTTGACTCATTTTAATTTTATTCAATTTCAACCTCAACTTACGTATGAGAAATTGATGGGCTGCTCCCCACTTGGCCCGTGGTCTGGTTTTAGCAGCTGATATTGAGATTCTCCCTCATCTTTCCCCACCAAACCAAGCTGCACTTACTGCCATGGAGTCTACGCAGACACATAGCAACCCTGCAAGAGAGGGTAGAACTACACACGTGAGTTTCCAGGACTGCAGCTTTGTACAGACTTAGAAAACCCTGTCTTTCTCCCATGGAGCAGCTGGGGGTTTCAAAATGCTGCCCTTGCAGATCAAAGCCCCAAATCACTCTGCCACCAGGGCTCCTTTCTCTTCTCCCAGATGTAGGCAGTTTGATTCTGTAGATTCTTTCTGGAGAAGTCCATATGTATACTTTCCATTTGTGTGGTTGAATAAAGGTATTTGCGATTGCACAAGTGGTTGGTCGTGCAAAATTTTATCATGTGATCTCCAGCTTTATTTTTATTACCAAGAACATGTTTTCAGTTAGTGCTTCTCATTGTTTCCAACTTTTGCATTCCAATCACCCATAATTACCAATGCTTCTTGATTGCATGTTTGATCAGTTCCTAACTGAAGACTTTGGTAGAATTCTTCCATTTCTGCATAATTGGCTTTAGTTGTTGTTGCATAAATTTAAATAATAGTTTTATTGATTGGATTTCCTTGTATGCAAATAGACTTTATCTTATCACAGACAACAATGTACTTCAAGATAGCTCTTGAAATATCCTTTTTGACAATGAATAAGACATAATTACTTTTGATTGTATTATTCATTGCATGGTAAACCATGTGACTTTCTGATTCAAAATGGCAATGCCAGTTACTAATAGGTTCCATTTCACTACTAATGACTTCCAATCATTTTAAAATCATTTTATTGGGAGTTCATACAGCTCTTATCACAATCTCTATATCCATCCATTGTGCCAAACACCTCTGTATGTTTCTTGCCATCATCTGAAAACATAGTATCAGCTCCTTATTTTTCCTTCCCACCTGCCTCTCGCTCCCTCATCTTTGATAATTTATAAATATTTTTTTCATGTCTTACACTAATTAATGTCTCCTTTCACCCTTTTTCGGTTGTCTGACCCCCAGGCAGGGGGTTGCATGTAGTTCATTGTCATTGGTTTCTCCTTTCTCCCCTATCTTCCCTTTCCCTTCCTGGTATTGCTACTCTCATTATTGGTCCTGAGGGGTTTATCTGTCCTGGATTCCTATGTTTTCTGCTTTTATCTGTACCAGTGAATATCCTCTGGTCTATAAAATTTTAAGGTAGAATTGGGATCATGATTGGGGGAGGGGGGCTGGAGAGAGAAGCATTGAGGAACTAGAGGAATGTTGTATGTTTCATTGGTACTACACGGCATCCTGACTGCCTCATCTCCTCCTTGAGACTCTTCTTTTGTTGTTTGTTTTTTTTATTTTTTTTTATTTTTTGGGGGGTGGCATCACTGCCCTCAGGTGGTGGGAGTAGGAGCCTTTGTTCCGTGGAGCTGGAATCGAACCTCCATCCCAGTGGGCCGCAGTCCCGCGCACAACCACTACGCCACCGGGGCTCAGCCGAGACTCTTCTTTTGTAAGGAGATATGACTTTCAATTTTTCAATAGATTCATACTTCATAAACTCCAAGTTCCATTTATTAATTTGTTTGCAGCCTATTTTTCTCATTTTTAGCAAATGAAGGTCTGTAGGCTTTGATTCACCCATGTCATTATGTCAACTGTACTTTGAGCAGGCAGCTCTTCCTCAGTCGTATTTTGAGTGCCTTCAACCTGAGAGACTTATCTTCTGGCACTCTCTCTGATAACATTCTGCTTCTATTTTTGATAGTCTCACTAACTGGCAATGTTTTGATGCTACCCATTGGATCTTCAGTGGCTAATTCCTCTGAAGTGAATAGCCAACTCTTCTTTGTAGTCTGTTCCTAGTGGGGAAGCTTTGCTGAAACTTATTCACTTTCAGAGAACTTCCTGGTATTTGACATACTGGTGACATAGCTTCACATAGCATCACAGCGATACACAAGACACCCCAGTATGGCAAGCTGACAGATAAATGGTGAGATCCTAAGACAGTGTGGGGAAAACGTAAGGCGCATGAAGGAAAAAGCAATAAATAGAGCAGATGCCAGAGAAAATAAAGATAACAGAAGAGGACCTGTGGTTTTTTGTTGTTGGTGGTGATAGGCTCGTCAAAAAAAATTCAAGACAACATTAAATTTTCAAAATCATTTCTGCTGTGAAAATGGAGACAATCAGAAACAGTTCTTGAAATAAAAAGTATAAACCCTGAAATAAACATTTCAGTAAAAACCTGGCTAGCTAAAAATGAAAACAATGTTCCCATTTATGAAACAAAAAGAAAAAATTTAAGAGGTAGGAAAAATCAAGAGATAAATCACCATCCAATAAGATCTCCAGAAAGAGACAATAGGGCCGCTGCGTGAATGACTCCAAAGACTCACTGGCACTGAGTTGATTCTCACTCAGGTCAACCCTATTGGACCGGGCAGAACTGCCTCATGGGCTTCTGAGACTGTAGCGGTAGGAAAATGGTTGCCTCAATGTATGATTCCCTTTATATGCAATATACAGCACAGGTAAATACATAGGGACAGAAAACAGAGGACAGTTGCCATGGATAGCAGGAAAAGAGGACGGAAAATGGATGCTCACTGGGTAATGTGTTTCCATTTGGGCTTATTTTTAAAGTTCTGCAACTAGTGGTGATGATGGCGCAGTATTGTCATGTTCTTGATACCACTGCATTGTGCACCTTAAATGTTAACTAGGTGGAATTTATGTTACTTGTATTTTACCACAATAGAAAATATTATTGCCTGTACAAAAATTATCAATTGGAATAATAATAGAAACAAAAGCTCCAGTTTCTTAATCAATTGGGGGAAAATATGAGTAAAGGAAACTTTATCAACTCCATAGAATGTAGGGAGTGGGAAAAAAATTAAAGCAAAGTATAATCAATAAAAACAGGGAAGAGCTATTGGGTAAAAATCCTAGCAATAACCATTAACAGAAGTAGATTTGCCTTACCCATTTAAAATTAGAGAGCAAAACTAAAAATTTTACTATATGCTTGCACATCTGCAAAGAGCTAAATGAAAACTAAAACACACTAAGTTGAAAATAAAGGATATGGAATTAATAGAAAATGAATTTTTAGTAGAAAACTACTAAAAGAACAAAATTGTTATTAGATACAATAGAATATATAGAGAAATGCAGTCATAAAAATGAAGTGGTAGAAACAAAGGCCAACAAATATTTTGGAAGTGACAATAGCAAATGAAGATAGGGCAATCATGGATTTACATTTATGTAGTAATACAACATGGAGATATATATATCCCCAAACAGATAGAAATACAAGGAGAAATGGTCAAACTTTTAAAAAGCATATGACTCTGTGTGTACACATGCATATATATGTGCACACATATATCTAAAACTTAGAGAAAAGATGTACATCAAGAGATGTACTTCATATCTTTAAGAGTACTTATTTTAGGATGGGAAGTGAGATGAGAGATGGAGATTATTAGAAGATTTTTACACATATAGTTCTGACTTATTTGTTTTTTTCTCTATGGGGCACCTTTTAATTTTGCAATTTTAAAAAGAAAAAGTGCAAAAGTATTTCATTCTGCTTTTTTTTTTTTTTTTTTTGCATCACTGCCCTCAGGTAGGAGTGGGAGGCCCAGCCTTGCTGCTGCTGGATTTGAAACGCCAAGCCCGTCGGCCGCAGTCCTGCAAGCAACCACTACACTACCGGGGCTCAGCCTCTGCTTTGTTTTTAATCATAATATTTAATTAACTTTAAAGTTCAAATAACATTAAAGAAGGATGTAAGATTATATATTTGTATGTACAATTGTACATTTTCCAAAGGATCTTGTGTCACAGAAGATTACTAAATGTTACCAAAGCTTTGTAACCATGAAGACCTGGGACCATGCCAGAATGACAAATGAATTCACATGTCTGGACTGAAGGATTTGAGAGCAGAGCTGAGAATGAAGTCATCAGGGGCACGATGACAGTGAAGGTAATTTTACATGCCTGCTGCCATGACTGTGCTTTCTTTTCAGGAGTCTGGAGGGAATCTGCATGGGACTCCATGGGTCCCTAGGTAACCATACCTGGTGAGTGTCTCTTCATACCCTAACCATGTTAATAGCTGACAGATGGAGAGAAAGTGAGAGATTCTTTGTGCTCATAATCAAATAGGTTAGCCCTCAAATCCTGGCTCTAAGCACTTCTATTCAGACCATCAGAATCTACGAGCACTCTTTGTTCCCCCTGCACTTTCTCCTATGGGTTAAGGTATCACTCACAGTATGTGTATGGAAAAGGAGCAGGTGACAAATTTGATAATGTGATATGGGGGAAAAATCTTCTGAGGATGCTTCTAGAAGCTTCTTCTAGAAAACCCCTCCTTGATCTTGAAAGGTAAGCATACCCACATATGGAATCCATCATGCTCTCATCTTGAGGATGATGCCAACACCACGAAAAACAGGTGAAAGGTGGAAAGAACATACTATGTGTTATTATTAAACTATAAAATCAACCATTTCAAGGCTAAATTTAGTTTTTTAGTGTTATACTGTGAAAAATAATTTTCATATTGTCTAAACCAATTTAGATGGGCGTTTCTGCTTCTTGCAGCTGGAATGTCCCCAACACAGATGTAGTCTGGATGTGTTATAATTCTCCCAAGCTGCATCATGTTTCTTCTGCTGAGTGGAATGGAATAGCTACAGCTTTTTGGCTTTTCTCTATCTAATATACAACAATAAGCCCAATTAGGCAGGATTGTCAAGAGATTTAAGGAGACGAAGTCTATAGTGGTTAGTATAGTGTCTGATCCAGGGTAAGTACTTATTATAGGCTTTATGAATTGAATGAGTTCGGTGATTGAATTAGTTGTAGGGCTCTAAGAAAAGTTAGAAGCAACTCAATCACATACTGATCTTCATCCCTATGATTCTCTTTTCCAAATCAGGAGTTGCTTTCTCTGACACCTCTCTTGTTGTTACTCATTATTCTTTTCATAATAGACAATATATTACTCCAGAAAAGTGAAGCATTGACGACTTAATTAATCAATTAAAATTTAAATTTACCTTATTAACCAGATGCAGGTCTTGTGGGTTTTTCCCCCTTTCAAGAAGGCAAAATTACAACCCATGAAATCCAGGTCAGATAAACCTCTCAGGAATAGAAATGGGAGCAGCAATACCAGGAGAGTAGGGGTTAGGTGGGGGGCAGAGGGGAGGAAGGAGGAACCAATCTCAATGATCTATGCATACCCTCCCACCCGCATGCCAGGAGGATGAACAACAGAAGCATGGGTAAAGGGAGGTAGTGATTGGTTTAGGATATGAAAACAACAATAAATTTATAATTTATTAAGTGGTTATAAGGGTGGGGGGAGGGAGATAAAGAAGAGGAACTGATACCAAGGGATCAAATAGAAAATAAATGTTTTGGAAATGAGGATGGCAACAAATGTACAAATGTGCTTGATACAATGGATGTATGGAATGTTATAAGTGCTGTAAGAGCCCCCAATAAAATGATAAAGACAACAAAAAAGAAGCTACACGAACCACTTTGAAAAAGGCAAAATTATTTTCGACAGGACATTTAAAATAATTTCCCATTTTCTTATCATTCTCCTAATTCCTCCGAATACCAGAAAGATATTTACTTGTGTTTCATTGACGATGCAAAGACTTTCGACTGTGTGGACCATAGCAAGTTGTGCGTAAACTTGAGATGAGCAGGAATTCCAGAACACATAATTATCCTCATTTGGAACTCGGACATGGATCAAGAGGCAGTTGTGTGAACAACACAAGGGAATCCTGCATGGTTTCAAATCAGGAAAGGTGTGTTTCCGTGTTGTATCCTCGCACTAAACATGCCCAAAGTTCATGGGACCAAGTCCTGCTTTCCCCCATTCTAAGGAGCATTCTGGCGGTACTTCCTCCAGGAAGGATTTATTTTACCTTCTGGCAACCTATGACACTTTCAAATAGTCTTCACTGACAGCTTAAGCTACACCAGTTCTTCTGTGACCTCCTTTACTTATTGCCCAACTTTCGCACGCAGATGAGGCAATTGAAACCTCATGAGTTCGGCCAAGTGCCCCTTTATCTTCAAAGTGACATCTTTCCTCTTTAACACTTTGAAGAGGACTTGTGGAGCAGATTTACTGAAGGAGAATTCTTGTTTGATTTCTTGGCCCTTGCTTTCATTAGTGTTGACTGGAGACCCAAGTAAAATGAAATCCTTGACAACTTCAACTGTCTTCCCTTTATCGTGATGAACTGTGTCGGTCCCATTGTGAAGGCTTTTGTCTTCTATGCCTTGAATTGTCACCCCTGTGGAAGGCGAGAGTTGTTTGATCTTCATTAATAAGTGCTCCTTACTTTCACCTAGCAAGATTTTGTCATTTGTCCATCACATGCCGCTAACGAGCCTTTTAAAATCTTACTGCTGCATTCCTTCTACTGTGTCCAGTTTTTAAATTATGTGCTCAGTAGTTAGGTTGAATAAATATGGTGATACAATTCGGATGCACGCCTTTTCTTATTTTAAACCATGCGGTTTCCCCTTTTTTCTATGTGAATAATTGCTTTGTGGTCACAGGTTCCGAGTGAGTATGATTACTCAGGTTCCAGAGTTCCCATTCTTCACAAGGTTGTCCATCGTTTGTTATGATCCAAGCAGTTCGCTGTATGTGCGTAGTTAATAGAGCACAAGACAGCACCGCTCTGGTAGATCTGCCTTCAGTCAAGATGCACTTGACACCTGAAATGATAGGCTTCATTCCATGTGCTCTTCGGACTCTGGCTTGACTTTCTGGCTGCTCCCTACTGATGGACTGCTGCAACTATTTTTGAATTATTTGCAGTAAAATTTTACTTCTCTGCAATAGTTCACAAAGATTACAGCCTAGAAAACATGATGGGGCCAGTCTACTGTTATATAGTATCCTGAGAAGTTGGTACTCAACACAACATCCATATCCTGTCTCCCTGGTGACTACCAGGGATGATTTACAGGATGGAATACCTCCCCACTGGGATGACCCGGGACTGCAAAAAGAAGTAAGCTGCATGATATTTGAGTGCATTGTTCACATACTTGTGTGAGAAATCAACTTTTGGAACGCTCCTCAGGTTTCTGGACAGATTACGGGCTTATAATGGTTGCCGCAAACAGAACGCCACCTGATATCAAAAGCGAAGGTTCATCAAACTCACAGAAGGTTAAAAAATAGTCAAATATGTCCTGAAGAGCAGAAGAGGATCAATGCAAGTAATTCTTAGTGACTTCTTGATTGGTCTCAAGGTTGTAAATCTGAAAATTTTCTCTAACACAAAAGCACACACGATAGGGGTAAGAAAATAGTATTGCATCTCAGGGTTATGACCATAAAATTAGAAAACAACTCTCTTGTCCTTTATAGGGAAGTTGCCTAGAGTCAGCTTTACAACAAGTCAAATCTGGCAGGGACACACACACTTATAGAATGCTATTAGAATACAATTCCTGTTCCCAGAAGCAGAGGGTCTCATTATAGGAAATATAAATGTTTTTTGTTGATGGACTGTTTCCATACTGAAGGTTGTTGCTCTCTACCTTGACGGTCTCCAAATACCATCTTTATCACCTCTGGCTGACCTCTGACTGGTCTGAGGGCTCTCCTAGACAACCTGAAAGAAGTTATTCAAAAGTAGATGGCAGCATATGAAACATTCTGCTTATTAATGGATTTCAGACTCCCAGAACAAGCTGTGGGATACCGGGGGTTTACTTCTGCCAAGCTATCAGAGATCTGCTTTACAATCAGAACTAGCCTAGTTCTTTCTTTTCATCATATGCATGTGCGTTCAACAGTAATGTGATATTTTGATCTAGGTGCAAATGCACAATCCTCTTTTATTCAGAAAGGGACAGGTCAGGCTACTGGTAAATAAGATGACTCCTTCTGGATCAGATGAGGCTCTGCGATATAATGTGTGTGTGTGTGTGTGTGTGTGTGTGTGTGTGTGTGTGTACCTGAGAAAAAGATAGCGTCACATATGGTGGGAAAGAGCAAGATTGAGAGGAAGAGGCCTCTGACATGGTTAGATATCAGATTTCCTGAAAGTAGACACCTGGAAAATCCTGTGCCAATGTATTGGCTATTCTTTCTTAAGAATGACATAATGGAACTGGAGGAGAGCCAGGGAAAGGGCAGCTGTATTAATTAAGAGTTGGGATAGTTTTTAAAAAAATACTTTTATTTTCAGATGATAAGAGTAGCATGTATTCATCATGGAAAATTTGGAAAATATTCAAAGGCATAAAGAAAGTAAAATGATCTGAGTCTACCATCTCTAGAGAGCAATGCTTAATATTTTACGCATTTCCCCCCAGTGTTCCCCTCTGTATGCCAATACACCTAAGAGGGTAAGCAAAAGAGAATTGCTTCAGAGCCATCAATACCGTTTAAAAACAAAAATATCAAAATACGAAGCGACTGTTTTTTTGACAAACTTCTATGCAGGTTCATATAATTCTGAAGATGATGTTTCCATCTCTCCAATCCTGCTCCGAAGAATTCTGTGCTCTTTCATTGAGGCCACATCAAAACAGCAGTTTGGGCATCTCTAAGGGACTCAATTCGTAGTCCTTTTGAATGTCCTTTGGGTTTGGGGGAACAAAAGGAAGTCTGAAAGGACAAGATCAGGACAGTAAAGTGGATGAGCTAAGGTTTTCCTATGACATTCTTATAGGACAGCTCTCTTAAAAACTCACTGCTGGAGAGGGTCCCTCTTTGCCTGGTTCTTTTTTTCCCTCCAAACGCATGGCTTTGTTCTCCCCCCCTGGTATCTGATACCAGTCTATAAAGTCCTCTTCAGACTTGTGCAACACATGCAATGACGCAGAATGCAGGAAGATCACAGGCCAGTGGGCGGGAAGTTGCGTGGATCCAATGGTATTGTGAGCATCTCAGCACGGGTAGGGGTCTCCACATGGCTCCTCCAGCTCCCGGGGCACAGGCTCGATCAGTGAGTGTAGCACCATGTGTCTTGTCATGAG
>PVJH01033691.1:0-21340 GCA_004026705.1 Nesogale talazaci | reverse complement strand
TACCCCAGAGCACTCACAAAATGAGCTGACTTATGTAAATCTGTCGACGTATGAATTAAACTAGAGAATTAAACGTATGAATTAAAAAGAGACCATCAACTTAACTGTTGGTATTTTCTAGCTGAAATTCGACAGCGTGGCAAGCTTTCTTAGTTCCATTTTCTGGCAAGGCCAAACAGTCCATCTGGAAGTTGTTGGCCCAGATTTAAGAGGTGATAGAGGTCCTTTTACTCATTCCCTCTTTGGTCTCTCCAGAGTTGTCCACCAGGGAAATGCTGCGTGATGGTTGCAGTTGGGGCTTTGTGTTGTGGTCCTTGATGTTTTAGGCATTTGCTTTGACTGCCAGCTGATTTCATCTAGAACATGACCTGTGATGACCATTGGTCACTTTCACCTGACTTTGAGATGATGGGTTACCTGGAAAGGAAGTTCCTCTTGCCTATGCCACACAGAATATAATCATTCCCTACCATTCAGACGGACACCTTACTTAGGTTTCAAAAAATAATCCAGGTTATGATTTCAAATACTGGATCTGATCAAAAGCCATCTCTGCCTGCCTCTCTTTTGTACCCTTGCCCTTAAGGAATTGTCCTAAGGGAAATGTGAATGAACTAGAAAAATATTCTTCTTTCTCGGAATTTGGAAATATGTATTGGTAAGCACTGCCGCTGTACACACCTGGTGAGCACATTGCAGATCTGATCTGGACCACGAGGAGGAAGAGTGCCGTTCCAGAATCAGACACCTTGGGGCAGCCTCTCAGTCCTGAGAGGGCAAGTGGCTTCAGGATGCAGCGTCTTCTACCCCTCTTCTCCATAAAGAATCTGTTATCTCCACAAAGTTGCCCCAAGAATCAGGAGCACGCTTATTTAGCACAGAGCTCGAGGTACATAATGAATAGTCGAGAAGGTGCTACCTTAAAGGGAAAAAGAAAGAAAAGAGTATTACAGCAACTGGTGGCTTTGTTGCTAAAAATGCATAGATAATGACAAGACCTTGGAATGAGAGATGTAAAGAATCAAGTGTATAGACTGGAAGATGTGCACTGGTATAAATGGGAACAGGAAACACAGGGAATCAAGGACAGATGAATCCCTCAGGACTGGGGTGAGAGGGGCAATATTGGGGGTGGTGGAGGGAAGGTGGGCTAGAAAGGGGGAACTGATTAGAAGGATCTACATATAACCCTCTCCCTGGGGGATGGACAGCGGAGGAATGGGTGAGGGGTGACATTGAGCAGTGTAAGATATGACAAAATAGTAATTTATAAATTATCAAGGGTCTGGGAGGGAGGGGAAAGATGAGGAGTTGATGTCAAGGGCTCAAGTAGAGAGCAACTGCTTTGAGAAGGATGATGGCAGCAGGGGTACGAAGGTGCCTGACACAATGGATGGATGGATGGATTGTGATAAGCATTGAGTGAGCCCCCACTAAAATGATTTTTTAAAAAAGATGATCACCTAACACATTGAGATTAGTTTCATTTAAACGACAGATGGACAAAAATGCCTAGAGAACTCTGGATGTGAACTCCTGACGATAAATTATTTAGATGTTCAAAAAATCAAGTATACTGTTCATCCTTATAAAAATCAGAAGTGCACTGTGATGAATAAATATACCTTTTAAATATGATGCCAAGAGCTTCTTTTGGTTTAGCCATGCTCCTTTTGCATTTGTTGAGGATCGATCAACTTCCGCAGTGTCGTGGGAAGAAAACCGGGTGCTTTCTAGACAAGGGCAGTGGAAGGAAGACATCCTTTGCAGGGTCTCTTAACCCCTGCTTCACAAAAGTTCCTCTCAGCATTTAGAAATTAGGAGGGTTTTTTTTTTTCCTTTCCAAAATGTTTTCTCTTTTGGATAATGAAAATCAGAGAGAAACCATCTCTTCTTCATCTTCACTTTGATCATAAAGAACTGAACATTAAAGTCAGTGTGAACACAGACATTGTATTAATTACCAAATAGTCTTCCCCCCTCCCCTCTTCTTACTTCTACCTGGATTTTGTATTTACATATGAATAGTCTTAGTGTTCATGCATGCTTTCTCTCAACATGCCTAAATTCCTTGGGGAAGAAGGAAGTCAATGTATTCAAAAGATGCTTCCTAAAGTTTGTTTATAATGTTTCCAAGGGTTTATTTATTTATTTTAATTTTTAATTTTCTCTCAAGCAAACACCGAAACCAGCATGTGAAAAATGCTTTGAACTCCTTCAGAGGAAAAGTGCAATGTAATCCTCCTATAATTTCTTTTTGTAAATACAAGTTTGCAGGAGGATCTAGCAGGGATAGTGCCCCTGTGTTAGATAGTAGGACAAGTAACTTCTACTAACTGTTCCTTGTTACTTAGGGCTAGGTAATTCTCCCCCCAGCCTCCCACCTCCAGTTGAGCTCATTTGGGCTCAAGTAGTAGATGCCTACATACAAAGGACTCGCTTGAATGTGGGAGCGAGTGCTTCTCTTCATAACCCAGATTCTCAGTGGTGCCCAACTTGCACAGGGCCTAGGGGGAGCAGCAGGATGGGAAGATTGCATGTGACACACCACAGTTCAAAAATTCCCACTTTATAAATCAAACCTCAATGTCATCGCGTTGATGCCAGCCAACAGCAATCCCATAGGACAGGGCTGAACTGTTTCTGTGGGTTCGTGAATTTGTAATTCTTTACAGAACTAGAAAGTTCTGCCTTTCTTCCAAGGAGTGGCCGGTGGTTTTGAACTTCTGTCCTTATGCTTGGCTCCCCAACACATGAATTCCTATGCCACCAGTGCTCCTCCTCTGCTAAGTAGATGTTCTTAATGTGTGCCTCTGCAAAATGGCAAGATTAGCATTGAGTTTGTGTGGCTGTCCACAGAGGTCCATCCTGAGCGTTAGTACGTGGTGAGTGTTGGCTGCCTAGGCAGATGGTCCTACATAGGTTGGCTGGTTTTCTGCTGTTTGGAAACGTGGGCAGACACATGGAGGGAGGCAGTGAGCAGAAGTCTAGAAGTCTATAAGTTGCTGTTCTTCAGCGTCTACGGTAAACCACCCCCCACCCCACACTACCTGCACCCCCACCGGACACAGCTCTCTCATTTCTCTTTCCCTTTTTTCCTTTGCACTCTTCACCTCCCTGGCAGGAGGACCGCTGCCAAGGTGTGATGGAAGGTGGGAGCAGGCTTTGGGCAGATGCCCCCTCCTGTTCTTCTTGTAAAGTATCTGCCCTCTCTGTTGTGGGATGTGTACACAGCTTTGTGGACAGCCCTGCGTTCTCTCTCTCTCTCTCTCTCTCTCTCTCTCTCTCTCTCTATCTATCTATCTCCTCTTATTTATTTGTCTTAATGTAGAATTATTCATCTGTACATCTCTTGGAATTAAAAGACATTCCAATTGCTGACCAGAAAGTCAGAAAATTATTCTCGTTATTTCTATTTTTCTGAGTTGCAACAGCCTTGACTGGTCGGTGTGGGCACCATGACTTCTGCATTCATCCTGGTCTCTTGTTATTAAGCGCTGGGGAGTAAGTCTTTCAGGTCTGCAAAGCCTCTGCTTTCAACACGCCTGTCTTTGTACATTGAGCCTTTTAGTCACTTTTTCTGAAACCATCCATCACCAAATAACTTACTTGGTAAGACATGGCATTTTCTTCGACTCTCTGCTTAAAGAGCTCTGGAATTTGGGGTTGGCTGTTTCCTTTCTTGCTTTTGGAAAACTTTGCATTTTATGAAACCCTGTGCCCCAGGTTATCCTGTATGTGAACAAAAGAAACATGTTAGCGTGTGAGTGTGCTAGGAATCCTGGAGTTCATTTACACTCTGAACTTCGGCAACCCGCCCCCTCCCCAATTGGAAAGGCTTACTGACGGTTTCCATGATGACCCCTTCAACTCCTTTTCTCTTCAAATTAGATTTACTTGTTTGGGTTGGGAAAGCATGTAGGTGCCTTCCCCTTGCAGGGCTCTTATGAAATATTGTGTCTGTGTTGCTGGAAGTGTGAGCCACTGGCTGTACCCTTGTGCTGATGGGGGAGTGAGTTGTGTACATGACTGCCATTCAAATGCCATGGAGGCGGAATGACCTTCCTGAACACAGAAAGCGAGCAGTTGTTCATCAAGGATAGGAAGAGGCCACAGTTGTGCCTGGTATTTTCAAAACCCTCTGATTAGACATCGTATCGGAGAACTTTCACATAGATCCACTAAAGGGTCTGTGTGACCCAGATAAGAGATGATTCTTGTCCATCATTAAACTGTCCTTAGCACTGAAATATATATGGAATGCACACAAAAGGGACCAGCTTTATCACACTTCCTCAAGACTGTACGGGAAAGAACTCATTCTCCCATTCAAACCTTACCCCCCCCCCCCACCAACTCATTCCTTCTGTTAATTGATGAAAAGTTCCTGCTTTTGAAAAGTTCCCACTGGACATTCCAGCCACTAGCTGGCAGACACAACAAACGTTTAGAACTCTACAATACGAAATAGTTCAGAATGCAACTTTTTTTCCTTTAAACACACACACACACACACACACACACACACACACACACACATACCCTTTGCCTTCCTACCGCCTTTTGAACTAGGTAGCCCATCTCAGGGAGCGAAGCAAGTTAGAACACTCTAACACCTAGGGATTTTAGTTCAATTTCACGCTAACCTCAATTTTACTACTGTAAGTCAAGTTTGTCGTCAGCTAGCCTGGACTACTCACTTGATGGGCAGATTCATCTGCTTCCCTCTGTGCATGCGGTCGATGCCTGAGCAGCTAGGCAGTAATACATCTTTATTTAAGCCAAACCTTGGATGCCGTCCCAAATGACATAATCTCCCCTAAGCTGGGGAATCTGGTCTAGACCACAGAATGGTAAGGGGTGCACACCTGTTCAGAGGATCGTCGTCAAAGGGTAGTTAACAGCATTTCATTGTCATCCTGGGGGAACAAAATAAGTCACACTTGGCAGGAGTTGGACCTGGGCCTAGAGCTACTTGCCATTTTTATGTAACAAATTAAAATATTCACTAGGATTTGTTGTAAAGGGTCTGCTTTCCATGTGAGAGGGGAGCTCTGGTGTTTGTGCGATGCTTCTGTCTATGCGTGGTGACCATCAGGAAGGATTAGATGGGGCAGTAGGGCAGAGAAACCAATCAGGGCTTGTAGAAGTTCCTCTTTCTGGCCACAGAAGCCGTGATTTGGGGATGGCCGTGAAAGAGGAAGTGGAAATGAGGAGTCAAAATATAGTGGAGAAACAATTGACCGGACCCAGCGCTTTCTCGAGTGTATCCGTTTGTTCGTTGATTTTATCCTCTTCCACTCATTGATGCATGCCTCGATACTAAGACGTACCTGTTCTGGGTGGGCCACATGGTAAAGTGCTTGATGGTTGACCAGAGGGTCGGAGGTTTGAGTCTTCTCAGAGGCACTTGGGAGAACACTCTTTGTGTGCTGCTTCCAAACCGTTGATCCTCAGAAACCCTTCGGAGCCCATGTCTTTGCTAACACACATGGGGGTGCCATGTGTCTGAATGAGCTCCGGGGGAGCTGGTTTGACTTTGGTTTGCTGGCTTGTTTACCATGTCCCAGGTACTACGGGAGGCCCTTGGGAGGGAGCGAGTGCTCCTGAAGGTGCAGTCAATAGGACTGAGGAAGGCTCTCCAAAGGAAAAATGAGGGATGAAGGGAGCGCTGGGAAGGGGGATTGGGAAACGATTCGCTTTGTAGAGTTGTTATGTTTGAAATGGAAGAAGGACGGGTGGAAATGCATCACTGCCCGGAGGACTTCGGTGTTGTCTAATTGGCTATCAGAAATGTGAACTGGAGGGCCAGATGGATGCGATAAAGCACTGGGCCTGGGAGCTAATCAGTGGTCTGGAGAAGGATTAGAAGGGTATTATAGGGGCTAAGGAAGGACCCAGATACAGAAGGAAAACATTTCCACGAAATAGTGGTATGAGAGGGGAAAATATATGACAGAATTATTAGAAACACACCTGGAATCCACTGGATTTGTGTGGACTGTATATTCAGAGAACAAGCCCATGGAAGCAATTGCAAGTGATTGGCCTCTGCTTCAGAAATGGCTAGCACGTAGCTAAGGATAAAGATCCCAGGAAGGGTGAAGAACCAAAGGACTCCCTAGAGTTATAGACGTAACCGACGGGGTGCACGCTGGACATTTCCAAACGCAGAGGAGTGTGTCTGGTGGAGAACATTTAAAGTTACTTGCATGTTGGAAAGCAGGAATCTATAAAAAGATGAAAAGAATGTCAGTTATTTGGTTTGGAGAAAAGGCTGAAGGGGCAAAGAGAGTAAGTTGTTAAACAGATGACGAGGAACTCGATGTCCGTTTCCAGAAGAATACCAAGGAAATGAAAAATAAGGCTTACTTCTGGAGAGGGTGGAAAGAACTCCAGACTGGGCGGGGCAGATTGGGCCTGGAGGCTGGCCTGGTCACCCTGGGATGCAGGGAGGTGAGTTCCTCTGACCATCTTGGTCCTTGTTTTCCTATCTGCATTTGTTAGGGGTTGACAGAGACTCACCCAGGCAAAGCCCCCAAATATGAATGGGTTATCCTATTACTTTTTAGTGTAACCTTGCTCTTAGGGTGGCGGTGGTTTCCTTTCCAGTGGATTCTTGTGGCTCTCTGGCGTGTTCCAGGCCGTGACCTGTGGGGAGTGATTGTCAGGCTTGTCTTTGAAGGAATCCTGGGGTGGGTTCCCTCTCCCAACTTTGGGGCCCTTACTGGCTTGCTTAGCCTTTTGTGCCACCCAGGGCCTTATGGGATTGAATTGAATTCTAAGGGTGCCCAGTCGAATGGGAATCTGACACACTATCTACAAATCCTGGACCTACAGGGAATCTAAAGTGTGCTTGGCTGAAGGAAAACCTGGTTTGACCCTAATAAAATGACCAGATTTTGGGCTGAGCCCTGGTGGCGTAGTGGTTGAGTGAGGGACTGCGGCCCATTGACTTGGCCATTCAAACCCAGCAGCAGCAAGGCTGGGCCTCCCACTCCCACCAGAGGGCAGTGAGGGCAAAACAACAACAACAAAAATGACCAGATTTTAAGCGGGACACCATTGACCGGGGGTTCTCTATTAAAAATTTGGTCTATATGGAGCAGCAAAAATGTTCATAGAACGCAAAAATAGTATTGTAATATGTTTATTTAATTTAAAAACACCGTGGGACACAGGACAAATTGTTAAAAAGCGGGCCATCTGGTCACCTTACCCTAATGGCTAAGTATTTCAGTAATGATAAGGTTAAAAAGGGAACCAGGTTATATGCAAGGAAGTCGACTGGTCCACTTTGAAATGGGCTCCCATTTTAACTGCGGCTTAAAAAAAATTTTTTTTTTCCTTAAGCGGGAGTTTTTCTTGATCCAGTGGCAAAGAATGACAATGTCTTCCTGCTGAATCAGGAGATTTTCCCAACACCTTTGCCGCTTCTGCTCTGAGGGGATTTCAGATAACAAGGCAACCCCATGCTGGCCCTTTCAGTTAGGCCCCTCTCCCTGCCACAGAGACTTAGTAGATTGGGTGAAAATGTGTCCGCAGAGATTAGATAGCCCAGTGGCCACAGTGCATTTTTCTACTCAGAAAGCTATCTCCCAAATCAGCCCTCGACTGTCTGGTTTATCCAGAGAGGCTACAGACAGATAACATCCTTGCGTTGTGACCCTGACCTTTGTCAACCTTTGTTAAGGCTTCATCTGAAGTCAGACCTAATGTTTGTAAACAGGATGTAATTAAGGCTGGGAACTGACAGGGTCTGACATTAAGACAATGCAGAGCTGGCAGGGCCTGGTCTGTCAGATGTCAGCTTTCATTGTGTTCTAAGTGCCTTCATAATAATTAGTGTCCTCTGTCTGAAGGAAGTTCACTCCACTTGGATTAATCTGTCACAGCATGGAGGCCATCCTTGGGAGGGCAAGTGTTTCCTCTGATAAACCTTAGAACAAGTATGAGAAAAAGTGCCCAGAGACTCAAAAGAAAACCGTGAAAGTCAAGACTTCTGGTGACAGGTGTTGCCTGAAAATTAGCAACAGGAAGCATGGGAGAGAGAGAGAAAAAAATCAATTTCCCTCCCCACTGCCGATCCCAAGGTGAATGCAAGAGCGCAGAGTTTATGGTCTCAACAGTCTTTGTGGGCTGGGATGCTGTGAGTGGTCAGAAAAGTCCTTGTGTAAACTCATTGTTGGACTTTTGTACTAGCACAATACATGTGTCACAGATGGCCCAGGCTCCATGGCCTATACAAAGATTTTGGTTTAACAGATAACTGATCCAAAGATCTGCTTCTCAGAAGACCTTTGCCTTCAGAAGACGCTGGATCTGGTCAGAAGACGCATCTTCTGGTCGTCAAGAGCTGGGCTACTTGTCTTTTTGACCTCTGGCCCCATGGCAAGTGATGCCAATGAGCTGATGGGAGTCTCCATGCACACTGTGCAGCCTGCCTCTCAGAAGTAGTCAGAGAGAAAGAGATGCCCCCAGCGGGAAGGCTTCATCGAGCTGTGGCAGAACCTGTGTCTGACAAATAGTCCATTCCCTTTTTAATACCAAATTCTTAGTGAGGGGGCCTCTTGTTGCTCCGACTTTGGGGTGAGATTACAGCCCTGAGACGCAGGAATAGCAGCTCTCTTGAGCTCTAGTCTGAGTGCAGAATTTAGTCACTTTTCATGTCACATAGTTGGATGGAGCTCATAACTTTTATAAAGCTATATTTGGATAAAAATCTTCCAGATCTTTCACTTGTATGACTGGAATCACGGATTCCCTTCCATGATTGTAGATAGGAAGGGTAGCTATGAACTTAAGTTTGTTTTTTAAGTCAAAATAAAACTAACAGCTAATAGTTTCTATACTTTTTGAATATCAAGGAGAAGTAAAAGAAGGCACTCAATAACTCCCAGTGGAAGAATGGTGGGACCTTATAATATTATATCAAGCAGACATGACTTTTAGCTATTTTCGGAAAAACACTTCTATTGTTTCTATATTTGCATGACTTTCTCACATCAGAAGAGGCTAACGCTCCTGTGATTGGGTCTTCCTCCGTCCCCAGGTTTATCTTCCTATCAGCAAATTGATTGACAGTCCCGAGGAAGGAGAATCTGACAATTTGTTTGAGTTCTCTTCTTGCACTCCTCCTGAGGCAAGTTCTTTGGGGTGAGAATTTCAGAAAACGATTTGGTCTTCTTTTTCACCCTTTCACCTTTCGATGTAAGTAAATGCATTATTATAGAGAAATCTGTGCTCTAGTCACCAACTCGTTATGTATCATCGCATCCTTGAGGCCAAGGTCATGGTAGTTCAGAAGTAACTAATGACATGTGCCCTGTGATGGAGTGTAGAGTTCTGGGAAAAGGAGAGCCATACACACGTACGCAACAAAGCAATTCTGGGATTCTCTTGTTCATTTTCTTGCAAGTACACCTGCTGTATTTGAGAGTATACAGAGGGCTAAGTAGGGAGGGACACTTTTTAAAATAGTCCGTATGTCGTGTCACCAGCATTCAATATATATTTTTATTTTTCCATATGTTTGAGATAGCCTGGTATGAAGACTCCAAGTCCATTTCAGTTTTGTTTTTCCACATTTTGTAGACACTCAGACCAATGTTTAAACCTGAAGGGTCAAGAATCTGGAGGAGTTCTTTTCCATGGGGAAATTTTTATTAAAAAAAATTTATTTCCTGTTATATCCTCCATTTTTTGGTCTGTCCTCCCCTTCCATCTCTCCCTTCTCCATTTTTTTACCCCATCCCTGACCTTCTCCTCATAGTTATGCCCTGATATTCTTGAAGAAGCAAATATCATTTATTGAACATCCATTCTGTTGAAGCAGATATTTTAATAATTATTTTTAGCTGCTATTTCCTCCATGGATTGAACTGAGATTTAAGAGGGCCTAAATAATATTTCCAAGGTTGCTCAGTAAAAAGCAGCAAAACTAGGGGAAAGGAAGGGGGTGTTAACAAACCCAGGGGTATGAGAACACATGATTCCAAAATCAAGGGTGTAGGAGGCCTGGTAGAGTTTAATTAAGGTCAATGTAACCAAGAAGAATTATTGGAACACAAATTAAGTGATAGTGGGGCAAGAGGAAAGTAAAGGAAACAGAAAGAACTAGAAGGCAAAGGGCATTTATAGAGGTCTAAATACAGGCATGTATATAAGCAAATATATTTATATATGACAATGGGGAAATAGATCTATGTACATATATTTATAAATTTAGCATTAAGGTAGCAGATAGACATTAGGCCTCTCTCTACATAAGTACTCCTTCAATGCAAGAACACTGTTCAATTTACCTGGTATTCCGTGATGCTCACCTTACCGACATGATTGCTGAAGACAAAGTGGGTGTATACGCAAATGTGGTGAAGAAAGCTGACGATGTCTGGTTATCAAAAGATATAGCATCTGGGGACTTAAATGCTTCAAGATAAACAAGTGGTCATCTAGCTGAGAAGCAACAAAGCCCACATGGAAGAAGCACACTAGCCTGTGCGATCACAAGGTATCAAGGGGACCAGGCATCCGGCATCAAAGAACAACAAAACCTATCAGTGTGAATTAAGGGGAGTGCAGAGTGGAGAACCAAAGCCCATCTGTAGGCAACTGGGAAGGCTGTAGAGAGGAGACGAGCTGGTCAGGGTGCATTACAGCAACGATGAAGCCTACAACTGTCCTCTAGTTCTTTCATGGTTTGCACTCCCCTGAGCCCCCATTATGATCCCAATTCTACCTTAAAAATCTGGTTAGACCAGAGGATGTACACCAGTACAGATAAGAGCTGGAAGCACCGGGAATCCAGGACAGATAAACCCCCTCAGGACCAATAATGACAGTAGCTATACCAGGATGGAAGGAGATGGTGGGATAGAAAGGGGGAACTGATCACAAGGATCACAAGGAACTACATGTAACCCCCTCCCTAGGGGGGTGAAGGGAGAAATTGGACAGTGGAAGATATGACAAAATAATAGTAATTTGTAATTTATCAAGGGTTTGTGAGGGAGGGAAGGAAAAATGAGAAGCTAATACCAAGGGCTCAAGTAGACAAAATGTTTTGAGAATGATGATGAACAAATGTGCTTGATACAGTGAATGTTTGGATGGATTGTAATAAGAGTTGTATAATCCCCCAATAAAATGATTTTTTAAGGCAGCAAAACCAGAATTTAAACTAAAATCTGGGTTTACTCCTTCCACAAAAGTAGGCTTTTTAAAATAAATAATTAAAAATTTTTCCTATAAAATTTTCCCTCACTTTTTTTTGTTAATTGCCTGAAGGTTCACAGAGCATATCATCGATTTTTACCCTCAACAGAACATACAAGTGTTGTTTCAACTCAGCCAATGTAATTCCCTCAATGTAATTCCCTCAATGTGCCATCACTTAACCCCCTTCTATCTTCCCATGCTCCCTATTTTCTCCCCTCCTTTCCCCCTAAGACTCTATTCTTTTCCCTTGGGGTAAAAAGCCACATATTCTTGAACATAAATGAAGAGAAGTACAAAGGAAAGCCTTACAGTATTTTTCTTTTCCTATCCTTCCCCTTCATTCTGAAAACAGTCATCCAGGCACAGGGACCACCCCTTGTCTGTCAGTTTGTCATTCGTGGTGACTTGTGTGTTGCTCTGAGGCCGAAGGCTCTGTCACTGGTATTTCGAATATAAGCAGGCTCCCCCAAGGTGAACAGGTATCAGTAGAGCTTCCAGGCTAAGACTATGAAGAAGGAATAGGCTATCCACTGAAAATCGTATGGATAGCATTGAAACTTGCCAGTTACTGAAAACCTGACCCAAAGCAGAATATTGTCAGAGACATTATCAGAAGATGAGCCCCTCAGTTTGGAAGACTCTCTGAATATGACCATGGAAGAGTAGCCTTCTCAAAGTAGAGTCAACCATAATGATGCACATGGCATAGAGTTTGTGGGAGTCAAGCCTCTGGGATCTTCTTTGACTGATGGGGCACAACACACAATTGTAAAATCAGCTGCCAAGATCAGTTAATAATTGGAACTTGGAATGTACAAAGTACGGATCAAGGAAATTGGAAGTTGTTAAAAGTGAAATGGAGTACTTAAGAATAGACATTTTAGGTATTTGCAAACTGAAATGGACCAGTAATGATCATTCTGAATCATAAAATCATAGGGTTTTCTATGCCAGGAAGACAGATTCAAGAGGAATAGCATTACATACATTTGGAAAAAGGACATTTCAAGATTTATCTGGAAATACAATGCCATTTGTGATAGGATAATATCTGTCCACAATCAAGGAGGTTCAATCAATACAACTATCATTCACATTTGTGCACTAACCACTAAAGCAAATGGTGCAGAAATTGAAGAATTCTATCAATGTTTTCTTTGGGGGGGGGGGCATCACTGCCCTCTGGTGGTTGTGGGAGCTACCCAGCACTGCTCCTGAGAGCCGCCGCTGGATTTGAACTGCCAAGCCCGCAGGCCGCAGTCCCACAGTCAACCACTTACGCCACTGGAGCTCAGCCCCGAATTCTATCAATGTTTTCTATCTGAAATGGATCAAACATGTAATCAAGATTCATTGATGAGTATTGGTGACTTGAATGCAAGATTTGGAAATAAAGAGGAAGGACTAGTCAAATATGGACAGAATGGAAAGTAGAGTTTGCATGGAAGAATTTTACAAGACCAATGACTTCTCCACCCAAATATCTTTTTTCAGTAATACAAATTGACTTCTCCTTTGTGAGTTCAAGTTGAAACTGAAGAAAATGAAACCAAGCCCACAAGACTCAAAATCCAACCTTGAGTCTATTCTACCTAAATTTTGAGACCATTTCAAGAAGAGATTTGATCTATTAAACATTAATGACAGAAGACCTGATGAACTGTGGGAGGACATGAAGAACATCAGGCATGAAGAAAGCAAAAGGTCATTGAAAAATTAGAAAGAGAAAAAAAAAGATCAAAGTGGACGTCAGAAGAGACTCTGAGACTTGCTCTTGATTATAGAGCAGCTAAACCAAATGGAAGAAATGATGGCAGCAAGAAGTAAGAAAGTTACAAAGGGGAGCACAAGAAGGCAAAGGCAAGTGTTATAATGAAATGTGTAAAGATGTAGAGAAAGAAAACCAAAAAAGGAAGAACATGCCCAGCATATCTTAAACTGAGAGAACAAAAGAAAATAAATTGAGGCTGTGAGTTGTAACACTGAACAATTGTATGGGCAAAATATTTAATAATGCAGGAAGTGTCCAAAGAAGATAGAAGATAGAATGCACAGTAGCATATGAGAAAGAACCAATGGTATGGAATGAAGAAATCCAAGCTACACTGAGAGGATTGATTGACCCAAAAGAAGCCTCCCTAAATTAATGAAATGCCAATTGAAATATTCCAACAAGCTGCTGAAGCACTGGGAGAATTCATTCATCTTTGTCAGGAAATTTGGAAGCCAG
Organism: Nesogale talazaci; assembly: GCA_004026705.1. Taxonomy (NCBI): domain Eukaryota; kingdom Metazoa; phylum Chordata; class Mammalia; order Afrosoricida; family Tenrecidae; genus Nesogale; species Nesogale talazaci. The sequence continues at coordinate 7,890 of PVJH01033691.1, read as the reverse complement.
CCACTTGGTCAAATGACTGGAAGAAGCTCCATATTTGTCATTTCAAAGAAAGGCAATGCAACAGAATACTCAAACTATATAAAAAAAATCATTGATACCACATGCAAGTAATTTTGCTCAAGATCTTTCAAAAAAGGTTTCAGCAGCACATTGGCAGGAAACTGCCAGAGGTTCAAGCCAGATTCAGAAGAAGATGTGGAATAAGGAATTCCATTGCTGATGTCAAAAGAATCATGGCTGAAAATTTGTTTTTCATTGACTGTGCGAAGGCATTCGACAGTGTGGATCATAATAAACTATGGAAAGCCTTAAGAAGAATGGAAATTCCAGAACATTTCTTTGTGCTCATGGAACAAGAAGCAGTAATGGGAACAAGGGACTATTACATGGTATAAAATCAGGAAAGGTGTGTGTCAAGGTTGTATCCTCTCACTATACTCATTCAATCTCTATGCTGAGCAAATAATCAGAGAAGCTGTATTATATGAAAATGAACCGGGCACCATGATTCAGAAAGGCTTATTAGCCTTCACTATGCAGATGACGTAATCTTACTTACTGTGAGGAGAATTATAAGAACTTCATGATGAAGATCAGGGATTGCAGATGTCAGTATGGATTATGACTCAATGTAAAGAAAACAAAAATCCTCACAATTGGGCCAGAAAGTAACTTCATGCCAAACAGAAAGTATTGAAGTTGTTAAGGATTTCGTCTCTCTTGGATCATGAAAGCAGCAGTCAAGAGAACAAATGAGGTGTTGCATAAATCTGTTGCACAAAACCTGTTTCAAGTGTTGAAAAACAAGGATGTTACTATGAGGACTACAGTGCACCTGACCCCAAGCCATGGCATTTTCAATCACCTCATGTGCTTGTGAAAGTTGGGCAATGAATGAAAAAGACTGAAGAAAAATGGATGCATGTAAACTATGGTGTTGATGAAGAATATTGAAAATGCCATGTTCTACCAACATAGCTCACACCACTGTCTTGGCTGAAGTATGACCAGAATGCTTCTCAGAGGCAAGGATGGTGAGACTTCGTCTCCCATACATTGGACATGTTGCCAGGAGAGACCAATTCTTGGAGAAGGACATCATGGTGGGTCAAGTAGAGTGACCATGAAAAAGAGAAAGGTCCTTGACAAGATGGATTGACACAGTGACTCAGCAGTGGACTCAAGCATAGAAACAATTGTAAGGTAAGCGCGGGACCAGGAGGTGTTTTGTTATGTCGAACACAGTGTTGCTATGAGGAGGAATTGACTGAGCAGAACCCACCACCAACAATACAGACAAATGAAGTTTGGACCCAAGTGATGCAATCTCTAATAGGCAGAAGGGCAGCATGTAGCTTGCCATGGATGTATGTAGGCATGTATGGTGCACCAGTCTCCATCAGGCTGATGGTAATTGTGTGTTCAGAGAAAAGAGGTATCATGGTTTTATCTATCTTCAGTCATCTTACTCATTTACCTGCCGATATTTTTAAGCTCTATCTTGAACAGTATCTTTAGTTTGAAGAGAAGAGGTTAGCTTAGGACTCCCAAAGGTGCAGCAGATCTTGTCTGAGACATCATTTAAGCCCAAATGGTAAGCCATTTTACAGAATGACTAGAACTCATGCTTTCCCAATGGGTTGAGTAGCTATTTGACCATACATTTGTGTCCATTGACTAGCAAGGTTGACACTGGGATTGAGATCATGGATTTCATAATTATCCAGACAACTCAACAATAGGCAGTTCTCCTGATTAGGGAACAGCTAAGTTACCTCTTCGAAGAAAGACCAAACTTAATACAACTTGACACCCAGAAGCACATGTAACGTTTTGAAGCGAATGGCTTTCCAACTACTCTGACTTTGATGAAGAAAGAGAAGAAAAGAGACCTCAGAAGTAGGCACACACTCTTCACAGTTGGAGATATAAGAGCCAAATCTAGACAAAGTAACCCCATGTAACCCAGGGAACCTACTTAACTAAACGCAGCATTACCCTTGCAGAGTTTTTCCACACACTGGAAGCTCTCATTCTTGCCTGTTAGATAAAAGAGGAAAAGATAGAGATGCATGTTGCAGAATTGCCTTTGATGCCTTACATATACGTATATTTGGCAAGTCCATATATAAACCCTGGAATAAAAACAAAATTAGAAAAAAAAACAAAGCAGAGCATATAAATGCTTTTTTAAAAAGATAGGTAAATCATTTTCTTTTTAAATGAAATTCAGCTTGACTGCATGAAATATGAATAGTAATTAAACGCACAGTCTGTGGGCCTTCCATACTTTAAAGTATGTTCTTTAAAGAAGAATAAAAAAGAGGGGGGGGGGAGAAGAGTACTCACCTCAGACAGGCCAATTACCCAAGAATGATGGAGTCAAGAGGAAAGTCGCTAAATTTCTTTCCTTGAGTGATCACAAGCCCAGCCCGTGATTAGTCCCCACGGCACCAGCGGGGATGTGGTGGGGACACTCATGGCGGAAGACTTCAAATAATCACTTCCTTGGTTAAAATAAAATCTGACGGCACTAAATAGACAGTTTTTAATCTCAATTGGACATCTGAAGATTTCTCAAGCTGTTGTTGGCTGCAGCAGAAACACATTTTTCTGCTTTGTTGATTAAACCACTGGTCTCCACCATTGCTTATCGGCCTGCAACGAGCTGTTCATTTTAATTAAAAGTGAGCCACCACGAGAGAGCAATTAACAGCTAGTAATTACTGTGCTCTTCAGAAATGGCAACATTTTGCCTTTCATTCCAATTATATAATGGACAAGTGGCTTTTTGATCTTCAAATTAGTGAGCTCTTGTCCTCCTTGTTCGGAGGCAGAATTGGCAGGTTAATGATGGCCTGTAGGGGCGCTCTTTCCTCCGACTGATAGGAGGTGAGAAACAGCAAAAGAGAAGGAAGTGAAAGGCTTTCAAGAAGACGGAGAAAGAGGTCCCCGTTTCAGAGATGCTGGCTGAGCAAGACAAAAAGCAGGCTTACTCAGACATTATAGTCTTGGGTTTCTCCTTTCTCCAATCCTCTCCCAGCAAAAGTAGACCAGGCTTTGGCACTCAGAAACAGGGGTTTTCAGTCTGTGATGGCAGACTGGGATGCCTATGATCAGAGCATGAAGTATTATACACGTTGGGGGGTGGGGTGGGGATAATCCCAACTTTAAGGTGGTGGAAAGGCATTTAAGTCATTAATTTTAACTCCTAGAGTATTCCAGGACACCGTATCCTTTGAATACAATGGGATCTTACTTGAACTGATAATCGTGCACAAGGAACCTACCTTACTACATTGATTCCTACCCAATCTGACACAGACACTGCGGTTATAACGGGGGTGGGGCCGGATTTTGGAAGTTTTGTTTCCCTGTGTGCTATCTCTGCTTTCCATTCACCAGCCCAGAGGGAGCTCAACTATCTTACAGAACACTCCCGGGTCAAGTGCTCCCCACATCCCTCCCTTTTGGGGTAGCCTTCCTTGGGGACCAGTAATTACGTGCAGGTGCTGGAGTGCAGGTGCAGTCCTCCAGCTGCGCTTCCATGTCTTCCTCACGTACAAGCTCATGTTTGAGAACGTGTGCTCACAAATCCCTGCAGGTTGTATTCCTTGACAAACTATGAATCTGCAGCCAGGTGAAGTCCTTGATTTCTGGCTACGTACCAGTCCCATCCTTTTTGGGATTGCCTCTTTGTCATTCACTGAACATTGCCGTCATGGAGTGGGTCCCACAAGTCCTCATCAGATAGCTCGGCTGGACTGGTCGGGCCATTTCGCTGTGCACAGGCTGAAAAGGAGAATGAGGCAATGGGAAAGGAAGTTGGGTCTGTGAATCTGGGATTTGGCTTACGTGAATGATTTTCAATGATGTTACATTAAAATGAAGCACAGCCGAATTTTAGTGAATGTGCACATGCTAGCTATTGCCCAAATCCTCAAGATAGTCGAACAGCCCTTTCTTTTAAGAGGAATAAAGCAAGTCAACAAATCAAAAAACAGTAAGTGCACACACATCTTTATGAATGGCTCTGCAATTCTTGGTTGCTTGATTTTCCTGTCCTTGTGGAGAGAGAGCCCCAGTTGAAGTGACCAAAATCTGGCTGGGTTTGGACAATTCATCCATTATCTTGTGCTTTCATTCAATTGAAAACACACATACACTAAGTCTATGCATATTATAACATATAGTAATTATATATTAACATACAGTTGATAGCTGCTGTCACCTTTCCTAAAATTAGCCACCTCAGGGTCATTTGGAGCAATGTGTGTGTATGTCAATGTATTTTCAGAGAGGGCTGCCTCTAGATTAAGTCTGCTAGTAACTTGTGGGATTCATTTTGGGGATGGCTAGACATGAGCAGAGTTTCAATCTATAACTTTAAACAGATTTTTACATATTGAAGCAATTGGTGCCATTAGAAGAACGATATTCACCACCATGCCTCATTAGCGCTATGGTCTACGTAACGGCGCTACTAGACAGTGTTTTGAAATCACATAGCTCTTCTTGCCAATACAAATACAGTACACTTTGCCCATGGACTAAAGTTTTAGAGCCAGATGGAAAAAGTGGGCTTAAGTGTGCTTTCTTTTTTTTCTTAACTCTCAAAGATCTTGAGATATTCCACATAACTATTTTTGCATCCACTATTAAGCTATGTGGTATTTGTGAAGGGTGGAATATTGAGTTTGTGATGTACATCTGCTAAAATGGAAACTTGGGGATGATCTAAGCTATATTCCTTGAAGGGAAATATAGCAGAGGGAGGCTAAAGAAATCTAAGCAAGGAAGTGACGGTCCCTTTCCCCTTGTAAACCTAAAAGAACGATTTTTGGACTTATAAAAATACAAACCATTTCTGATTCCAATAGTTGTGCTCAATGCCGGGGCGTGGATAGACGTTGTCTTTTCAATCATTGTAGTGTGTCGAGCTCCCTCTTTAAAATATATATCCTGTGATTTTGCCAAACTCCAAGGATAAATTTAGTCTTCCTGCTGATTACGTTTTGTGTAGTGTTAGCTGATGGACTGCCCCTGTGCCTGCAGCGAAGGGCGGGCGTATGATACTGATTGTGAGGATGGTGGAGGATGGGGCAGGGTTTCATGTGGTTGTACATGGGGTCATGATGAGTCTGAACTGCCTCCCTGGCACCCAGCAGCAACCAGAAGTTGATGACAGTGGGCAGTGTGTAATCATAGTATCCATCCTGTTGGATAAGCAAGACCATGTATTTTTCTAAGTTGCTATTAAAAAGTGTTGACTAAGTACATTTAAAGTATATTTATGAGAGAATATGGTATTCCTGCAAAGAATAAGGACTCAAAATGTGTATTTTCTATCATTATTTTATATATGTGAACTTGGGCAAGTTACATAACGTCTTTGAGTCTAGCTTTTCTCATTTTTAAAATGAAATATTGAGACTGACTCTATCCTGCTGTTGAGTAGGGTTAAATATGTATCTATTTGGTTCCAACTCATAACAGACCAGTATGACAGGGTAGGGTTTCCAAGGCTATAATTTTACAGACCCAGACTGCTATGTTTATTCTCCTACAGAGTGACTGGTGAGTTTGAACTGCAGACCTTTGGGTAGCATGACGCTACCAGGTGCCATCTATATTGTATCAAATAACTCCTGAGAAGTCAGCTCTTCATACATAGATATCTTAGGATTCTCTGGTTGCAATCTTATTGGGTCTCACTGACAAATTTCATAAATGAATTTGTCATTTATAAGAGGGCAAAAGAAACCATACTGGGTTGAAGTTCAATGCTCATAGACTCCAAGGAGAGAAACTGGCAGCTAGGGGTGTGGACAACATATCTCCAGAGGGCTTGGAGATGTCACCCAAGTCATGTGGCAGAAGAATCTGATCTGGATTGTACCACTGAAATGGGAGCCTCTAAATATTCTCAGTTTCTTGGTTCCTCTGCTAAAGATTAAAATTGATAGAAGAAACTCCTATGCTTGGACTAATTTGTCTCATACAATAGGCTCTGGGAAATGGATAGATTTCTGGATTAGAGTTCTGTGTGATATGTCGGGGGGGGGGGGGTGTGGCGCAGAGAGAATTCCTCCAAAGGAAGTCAGAATGCTGTAGGAAAATGCAGTAGATCATGAGCTGCAAGGGAACCACAGATGTCAGGGACAGTGGAGATCACAAACAGTGCTGTTTTTCTCATAATTTGTGGCTACTCTATGTGTCACATATGTGGTGATGAATGTTTTGGACAGTACTATCATTATCCATTGTTCCTCATGGATTTGAACCAATATAATCACTTGATCTAGACTTTGAATTTATAAAGAGTTGACCTAACAATCACATTACTTCGAACAGCATTATAGCATGAAGCATAATTTTATAATTAAAAAATTATTTTGAGTATAACTTTGAAAACTGGCCTTTCTCATTAAACACTCGAATCCATTCTCTCTTTGCAAATGAGAGAAACCTGAACTGATCTAAAGGAGAGCCAAATTTCCATCAAAAATGAATATACTCTTTGTTAGATTTTAAATAAATAAATGTGGTAAATGACCAACCTGGCCATTAAAATCTTGTCAATGGCAGAATTGGGAATACTTCTATGTTGTTAATAATAGACTTGCTCCTTGAACCAGAGACAGTAATAAGAATTTATAGAAATGACTTTTTTTTTTCATTTGCAGTGAAAAAAAAGTTCTTCAAATGAATATTCCAGAACTGGGTAAAAACATGGTCTTCAGTGCGAGACTCTGTTTTTTTTATTACTACGAATAAAAATGTTAAGTAGACCATCATTGTTTCTTGAGTATAGCATGCTTCTGAGTAATTTTATTTGGAAATTTAGTACTATGGTTTTCACTCTTCTTTTTTTTTAAATTCAGATGTCTGTTTTCTGGTCTTTGGTTCAAGTGGCATAATAAAAAAAATGAGATACAGGAAATGGAAAGTCTGTTCATTTTCATTACATTATACAGAATCATGCAGAATGGAATGATCTATAAGTTAATATGCTTGACTCAGCCCAGGCATGTATATCCAAACACTAAGAAAACCTCAGGATTACTTGGTTTTAGTTGGAAATTTGAGAATAATAATTCTGAATGAGTGTTTTATTGACTCTGGAAGTGGTGGATTTTGGAGGTACTTTACTACAGGCTTTAATAAAGGCAGAGGTAAATTTTATTCCTGAAGATTCCATGGATAGATGCATTGATTTTTACGTGCCTGAAGAATGATCAAATTTATCTGGATTTCTAATTCAAATTTATAAATTGATTTATCTTGGAGTACTAGCTTTTAGAACACATTCAAGCCTGTTTCCTCACAACCCCCACCTCCACTCCCTTCCTTAAATCTCACATTAAGCTACATATTGAATTTTGGTTAAGTGGAAAATTAAACCTAAAATATCCACTCAATTAAAGTTATGTTTGTATTGGATGATTTACATTCAGTTAAAAATAGATTCACGAGGGAACCTGAGACGCTTTCAGAACATTTGTTTTTTAACTAATGACAAACTAATGTCTGTTTATTGTAGAAACTATCAAATTTCAGAAAAGACAGTGTCATGCATAATTTCACTCAGAAACAAATATTTTGCAAGTTTTCCTTTTAGCTTTCTCTGTAAATTGCTCTTCTTTAAAATTAATTTTTTCTCTCTCTTCAGACATGAACAAATTTCATTGACATATTTTATTCAGAAGCAGAATTTTGCCTAAGTGAGAAATTCAGGAGAATGTTTAGAAAAGGTATTGCATACATTAGATTGTGTACTTCGCTGCTATAGTAGGCATTTTCCAACATTACCATTGAATGCTATTGTGTAGTGTTTTCTTCGGCAGGAGTCTTGGTGGAATAGTGGTTATGTGGTGGGCTGCTAATTTC
>PVJH01033690.1:0-21405 GCA_004026705.1 Nesogale talazaci | reverse complement strand
GGGGTAAGGACCACGGGGTGGGGTGGGGGCAGAGCAGCCCATGGGGAGGGTTGAGTGAGGTGCGGCCTGTCTTCCGAGCGGGCTGGCACACCGTGAAATAAAAGGCTTTCACCTTTATTAGCGCTGATAAGAATAATAGCCCATTCTCCGGGCTTTTAAATCTTAGTCCATCATCATTTTTCAAGCCAAGCTGCCGAGCGTAGCAGGGACGACAAGGCTGTAGTTAAATCATCCCCGGGCCTGAGGTTTCCACCAACACAGGACCCCAGGGCGGGCGTCCGGGGAACATCCCAGGAAGAGGAAGAGCCTTGAGGGCAAGGCTGGACGCTGCCAGCTGGGTGGGTACCTGTGCGTAACCATAACAACAATGAAAGATTTCCCCAACCCGGACTGCGTGGGGTTCAGACCTGGCTTTGCAGCTGAGGGCAAGTGGCCCAGCCTCTCTGTGCCTCGGTTCCTAAGCCAGAGGAGATCATCACGGTGGGGCCTAATCACGGAGCAAGGACCCCTGGTGGCCCTGTGAGTTAGACACAAGGCCGCTAGCCACAACGGTACCAGTTGGAGATGAGCCACTCCCGGGGAGTAAAATTTCAGCCTTGGAAACCCACAGGGGTAGTTCTGCTCGTTCCTGTTGTGTGGCTGAGGTAGAATCAGCTTGGTGGCAGCGAGTTGGGGTTTTTAGTTTGGGGCATCGTGGAGCAATAAATCCTGGTGGCGCTGTAGGCCAGGCACTGGGTTCAAACCCACCCGCTAGCGATGGGCATTCTGCCGAGTGCTTTAGCTATGGGACCTCATTCCACCTTCCTCTCAGCTCTCTCAGTGAGCCACGGTGGGTTTGCCGGGTGAGCGCTGGGCTGCAAACCACAAGGTCAGTGGTTCAAACCCACCAGCCGCTTCTTGGAAAAAAGAAGAGGTTGTCTTCGTAAAGATTCCCTGTGGGAGAACTCCCGCATCGCGTCACGATGAGCCGAACTACAGCCTCCAGGGTGGTTTACAGCTCAGTCCTCACGACTCAACCAATAGGTAGCACCGGGATCAATGGAGAACCGTGGGACGTTGTCCGGGATTTCATCCTCCCTGGATCCACCAAAAAGGCTCCCAGAAGCAGCAGGTGAGAGATCCAAAGGCTTGGGGTCATAGGACGTGCATAGGACGCCTGTGGAGTTCCGACAAGCAAGGGGGTTCCTTTGAAGGCTAAGGTGCACCTGACCCAATCCGTGGTACGCAACCACCTCACCCGCATGTGGAAGTTGGACATTGGTTTAAGGAAGGCGGAAGAAGAATCGACACCGTGGGTTATGGTGCTGGAAAAGAATATCAAAAATACCACGGACTGTCAACAAATGCACAGACTTGTCCTGGAGGACACGCAGCCAAGGGCCCCTTCCAGGCAAGGAGGGTGAGACGCCATCTCAAGTCCCATGGGGTGTGTTGAAAGGAGAGACCAGAGGGGCAGCGAGAAAAAGCAGGGTCCTCCAGGTGACAGATGGACACAGGGCTGCCTCCATGGGCTCAGGCACAGGGACTGTGGTGAGGCGCGCACAGGGCTTGGCCGTGCTTCCCCTGCTTGTGCACCACATCATGGCGGGTCCGTTGGGTTGGGTTGGGTTGGGTTTGAGTCCTGGCGTGAGGAGCCCTCATGGCATCATGGTTAAGCAGTTGGTGAACGATTGGCAGTTCAAACCCGCCTGACAGCTTCCAGGAGAGAAAACCTCATGGTGATGGGCTTCCATAAAGAAGACAGGCTGGAAAGCCTGGGGTGGGGGGGCAGGGGCAGGTCTGTTCTGTCCCTCGGGGTCACTATGAGCTGGAATTCACATGACACCATGTAGGACCACCGGGAGGATTCAGATAGAGGCTGGCAGTGCCCGGGCGGGCTGGCTGATGTGATTGTCTTCATGGGTGCTCTGTCATAGAATGCACCAGCCCTGATGAACCTGAGAAATCATTGACCTTGGGACCGTTCATCACCCACACTCAAGGTCACAGGACCTCCATGTGAAGCCTGGCCAGTGGTAAGGCCCACGCTCCCCGGAGTGAGGATCCGGGCTCCTGGGGGCGGCTCTTGTTCACCGTCCCCGGACCATCCTAAGGCTCACTCACCGTGGACTTGGCCTGGGGCTCCTCAGAGCTGTCAGAATTCCCTGAAGACACCCAAGAGGAAGAGCAGACATGGAGTCTGGGACCAAGAGGGCAGGGCACCTTCCTCCCTGAAGCCACATGTGCACTGGCCCCTTCTCTCTGCAATGGCCTCAGTTTCTACAGGACGGCACAGAACGACCCCTGTGGGATCCTGGGACAGTGACCCTGTATGAGAGCAGCGAGCGCTGCATTTCTCCTGGGAAGCAGCTGGTGCTTTTGAACTCTTGACCTTGTGGTTGGCAGCCCAGCGAGTAACCAGGGACACCAGGGCTCCTCCTGTCCCCTTGGGTCACCCGGTCTTGGCACAGCGGTCAGCAGTGACTTCCTTTGGGAGACACAGGGGGATGGCGTGGAGATACCACCTGGGGAGGGGGCTGGTGGCAGTGGGGTGGGGGAGGGCTTTGGCACGTGTCCCTGGATGGCCAGCTCTCTCACATACACAGCTCCGTTCCTATCGATCTGCCTGATTTTCAGAAGCCAATTGATCTAGGCTTTTAAGAAGTTATCCAGGGCAGAGCATGCCCTGGGAAGCCCTTCACGTGGCAGGCAGCCCGCTGGGCAGTGCTGGCCGGGGCAGGCCCCAGCTCCACTCTCCGGTGCCAAGGTCGGCGGCAATGCCACCAGCCCCGGGGGGTGGGGCCTCTGTGCCTCCAGCTGCAGCTGGATTCTGAGGACCAGCTGGGGCTGGGGCAAGCTGTTTTTCCCCAGAGGATCTCGGTTCTCCAGGCTGGGAGAGGGAGGGGGGTGGGGCTGCAGCCCAGGAGAGGTGAGGGAGGTGGGATAGAGAGAGGGCCCACAGGGAGGCACAGGCATGGAAGTCCCCCAGAGCGGCCCAGTGAGTCCGGACCCACTGGATGTGGAGCGTGCGGAGCGCCTGGAAGTCCCGCAGGGAGGGAGACCCAGGAGAGGAAGCGAGCTCACCCAGTATTCATCCTCCGGGCCGCTCTGCACGGCAGTCTACCTGCGGGGGAAACGCTTGCCCCTTTGAGAAGACCCTGTTGCCAAGGCGGTGGGGGCCACGTGCCCACAGAGCGGGCATGGAGAGCTCCTCTCTCCAGGGCGCCTGGCCACGTGGAGCACGTGTTGTCCCCCATGTCCCTGGGCAGAGTGACCGTGTCCTCTACCTCCATGTGGGCACTGTGCTGCTGCAGAGGGGGGTCACTGTGGCGCCCTCCCCGCCCCGCTGGCAGTTGCCATAGCAGCGAAGGAGCAGGCGGGTGGGCTCGATGCCTGTGCGGAGAGGGGCCCTAGGAACTTGGGCACGGCGTGCGCGTGACTGGGCTCCACGTGACACTGCGGACCTGGACGAGGGCGGTACCTCTTCCTAAAGCCGTGAGCTGAGAGTGATAACCGGTCACACCTACCTGAGATGAAATTTAGCTGCCCGAGGTGGGCCTTCCCGACGGATAAAATCTGTCTCCCTTTCCAGTTTCAAGTGCTGCTTAAAAAGCTAATGTATAATTTAAATCTTGCCATTTGGGAATGGGTCTTTTCAGAAGGGCGGCTGAGACATTCCCCAGTGGGTTAAGAAGGTCCTGCAGTCCCACCTCCCTGCTGGAATAGACTAGAGGCTGCAGGAAGGTGTGGGGAGCCGGCACTGCACTCCATCTAGGCCCAGGGGACATTACAATATTGGCGTGGCTTTCTGGTCATCCCCTCCCCTCACCCCCCAACTCATGTGACATCCAGCAGAGAGGAGGGGAGGAGCCCCCCTGGAGGGTATGCTGGTCAGAGGCATCTGCAGGTCCTGGAAATGGGCCTTCTGCCCCACTGCCCCATGCATTAACTCCTGCAGAGTCCACCTGCTGAATTTCAGATGCTTCTGGTCAAGCAGTCCCAGGGGAGTTCTGGGGACCAAGACCCAGACTCAAGGATCCCTGGTAGCATCATGCTGAAGCACCTGACCGGACACATAAGGGTTGGCAATTGGCACCCACCTGGGACTCCTCGGGAGAAGCCTCAGGGCACCTGCTCGTTGTCCAAGGTGACAGCAACTCTACCCATTCCCCATAGTCCCCCAGGGCTCGCCGTGAGCCTGAATTCATCACACAGTCTGCACGGCTCAGCCCTCCACCGCCCACCAGCAGCTCTGTGGGCAACAAGGACCAGTGTCAGGAACCAGGCACTGGGACAGGGCCCCTGGCCGGGCCCGTTCCTGGACAGGTTTGTGGGCGAGCGGATCGTGGCTGCAGTGCAGGGGGGGCGCGTGCTGAGATGAACGCCACGCTCCTCTCCACCTGTGTCCCTGAGGCCAGCCATGGAGCTGGGTGTCCCAGTGAGCTGCCCTGCAGGCTCCCGTCATCTCACCGAGGGGGTGGTCGATGAAACTTAGGGTTGCTAATGAACAGGTCGGTGGTGTGAATCCACTCCCCACTCCTTGGGGGAAAGAAGGGACAGTGGGCGTCCACCGAGATGAACCGATCTGTTCTTTTCTATGAAGTTGCCGTGAGTTGAAAACCACTTGGGCCCCGGGGGTTTCTGGGTGGCGTGGTGGTGCAAGAGCTCTGGGGCTGCCCTACAGATTAGTGGTTTGAGCCCAACACCTCCCTAGAGGTCAATTAAGGGGAGTGATCTGTTTCCAGGAGCATGTGCAGCCTGGGGACCCTCGGGGACAGCTGTCCTCTGTCCTACAGGGCCACTGAGTCTGAAATGGCATGCCTTCAGTGGGTTTGGGTGGGCTTTCTTTTTTGCTGAGTGATGCAGGGGTTACTTGATCAACTGCCAACCGAGAGGTGGGCAGCTCAAACGCACTCCATTCCTCGGGAGGGAGGAAGCCAGGATGGTCCACATCCATTCTACTCTATCCTATCCAGGAGGCGGTGAGTCAGAATTGACATGGCCGAACCAGGTTGGGCTCTGGGGTCTCCCCCTTCACCCCCAGCTGCTCTTCCTGACTCCAGTTTCCAGACGGGGCGTGTGGGGCCGGGGGATAAGGAGAGCCATTCTCACCCTGTCGGAGGTCTTCCTGTGAGAGACTGCAGGGGCCTTTGGCTTGCCGCTGGTGGTCTGGGCGGCAAGAACACCCCCAGCAGCTCATGGATAATCATAAAAGGAGCTGGAGTTTATTGTGTGGGCCGTTCCGGGTACCGGAGGCAAGAAAACAAACAACGGCTGAATCGCGCTGATGGAAGATCCCGCGCATCTGTCAGTGCAGATAGAGGGGCTGGCAGGGACGACTGCGGCCGGGGAGAATTGTATTTCGGGATCGGCCCCAGGTATTAATTTGTGGCGGGCTTATCCTGGCAGGAACACAGAATGCTTACGGTGGGTGTCGAGAGGTAACGCTTTAAAGAGCCTTTCTGCCAATTGGATGGGAGCTGGGAGTCTGAGCCCGGGAGGAGACGGGTCCGTTTACCAAGGTTTTTCAATAACTTCCAGAGGAAAGGCATGAAGCTGCTGAGTGATAGTGTCTGTGGGGCTCGGGCGCAACTGGTCCTCATCCTCTGTGCCACCCACCATCCTTCACTCAGCGCAGGCCACTGGCCAGGCCTCCCAAGACTGGCGTGAAGGTCTTGTGGCTCAGAGTTCTGCAGCCTGCCTCCCTTGAATTCAGAGGGACGAGGGTGAGTGAAGGCCCCTGTGACGCGTGACTCTCCAGGAAAGGGCATTCGAGTTCCTCCCTTCACTCCACTCCCGGGGCCAGCCGCCCCTATCCCTGCCCTTCTCCTTGGTTGCAGGATGGAACTTCCCACCTGGGTTTAGCCCAAGCCCACACAGCCTGATCCTGGTGGATGTCTCCCTCAGGGGACCCAGCCTCAGCTGCAGTCCCTGGCAAGTCCACACAATGGGATGAAACACTGCTCGGATGGTTACAGCTGATGTCAACTGGACATGCTTGGGGAAAAGGGGTGGGAGGAGCCCAACCTCTCCATCAGGCCGCAGACTGACGACACCTCCTGCGGGGCATGACCTTTAGCCTAAGAGCTCAACCCTGAGCAGAGCCAAGCTCTGAGCTCTCCCTTCACCTTCTGTGTCTGGCTTCTCATCTACCTCTGTGTTGCCAGGTGATCCCAGAAGCCATCAGCGACTATTGACCAATCGTGGAGCCATTCCGCTGACTTTGGATCCATTAACTTCTGCATCAGCCAGCCTGTGGCCCCTCCCGCTTCCTCAGGAGAAGGGAGAAGCCCCAGCGTGCATCTGACCCACAGACTTGAACTGACTGAACTTACCCACTTTTACAACTGCACCAGCACTTTTTTTTTCACAAGTCATTTCTTGATATACATCTCTTCATAGGTATTATTTACACACACACACACACACACATTCAGGTGTCACTGTTCTCGCCTCTTTAGAGAACCCAGCCTAACACAGCTGCTCCCTTTCACGACACTCTGACAGTCGCCAGCCAATCAGACCGTGAGTCACCGCAGTGCCGTGGACAGATCTTGGTGAAGAGATCACCAGGCCTTTCCTCCCAGCCCCTCATCATCTGGAAGCTCTGCTGATCATCCGCCCAGTATCGTGGCCGTGCACCAGCCTCTGCTGATGCAAGAGCAGCGGCTACGCCTGAGGTCCTTGACTGGGAATTGAACTTGGGTCTTCCAAAGGGAAGGTGAGGGGATTCCACTGGTGCACGCAGATTGGCTCCTCTTGAACCCTTTCTGGGTTTCCGTCCTTGGAGGAGGGGGGAGGTTTCCACTCTTGAAGCCCAGTTCTCCTGCCAGGCTTCTTCTCACTCACCCATGCCCTTGGGTGGCATCTTCAGGAGCCGGAGTGACAGAGGGGGCTCAGATGAGGGAGGTCAGAAGAGAGAAGGTCCCTTCCCCCACCCCCCGGTGACAGTTAGCCATCACCCCAGAGAAGGCAGCCCTGGGAAGGACCATGGGGGAAGAAAGGGAATCATGTCCACACAGGTGGCTCTGCTGGGCTCCTCTGGCCAGGTGGAGGGAGACCCTGGAGACCCCAGTTAGGAGTCCCTGTCCATCTGGCATCTCAGAAGACCCCCCTCACCCCCCTGCCCTTGGGGGCAGGTGGCTGCATCCCTGGTTGCTCAGGAAGGGGACTGTTCATGGTGCTGAATCTGCAGAGCTTCTGCCCTGGGGTCAGTTGCCCTGTGGGTGGGGTGGGGATTCAGAAGTGGGCAGACCCCCGTCTCTCCTCTGGGCATCCCTTCTCTGGCAAGGCAAGACAGGCAGGGCTTTGGAGAAGAAGGCATTGGGGCAGGTGGAGAACCCGTGTGGTCAAGGGCACCTGGCCAGTGTTCCCAGGAGTTGAAAAGATACCCTGAATCGCTCAGCTATGTTCTGCAGTCTCCCTGTCAGTAGTCCCATGCCGGCTGGAGCAGGTCCAGGGGAAGACATGGGTTGGAGCACGGTGCCAGGCCCTGTTGGGACAGCAGGGAGCAAGTCCACATGCTGAAAGGTGCAGCTGGGGCCGGGTTGCCCTGAGGATGGGTGCCAAGCAGGGCCGCTGGGCTCTCTAAGAGGGGTGAAGCGAAGGGATGTCCTCGGCCACTGGGGCGAGTGTGCTGGCCTTTCTCATGACCAGTGTCTCCCTCCTGGGAGTGACGGGGTCTCCTCTCCATGGCTGGAGCCACCGTAGCCCTTTCTTGGGAACTTCTCAGTCCGTCCCTGGGATCTGGGGCCAGGGGCAGAGGCAGGTTGGTTCTCTGTACCTTGTGAGGTCAGAGGTGGTGGCCCTGCCAGGTTGTGGCTGGCCAGAAATCTGCCTTCCTTTGGCCTGGAGCTCAAAGCAGATGGTCTGCGGACAGACACGGTCTGCAGAAGGACACATGCGTGCAGATGTCCTCACGGCCATGAGTAAATCCGAAGTAAGGGGCAATTTCTCCCATCAGTCAGTTCAATCAAGGTGAGTTCTCAGAACACCCCTCTACCTTCTGCCCCTGGGCAGGGGCAGGAGCCTCTCTCTCTGGCATCTAGCCTGTGCCTGAGCAGCCCCACTCCCTCCATGTATGAGCAGAATGCCTACCTGATGCCCCAGGGAAAGGCAAGACATCTGCCATGTGCACAGGTGGCAGGTCAGCCAAAAAAGCTGCAGTCCAGATGAGCAATCCTGTGTCCCAAGTTTCCAGAGTCCTGTGGGGTGACAGTCACCAGCTGTCTGTATGGTGGCCCCCCCAGCCTTTCCCCTAAGCAATGGTGGTTCGAACCTGTGGCCGAGAAAAGGCATGGCAGTCTGCTGTGATCAAGATGACAGCTCAGGAAAACCCACAAGCAGTCGCTTGGTCACACAGGCCCATTATGAATCAGACCCACTTCACAGGAAGGTGATTGTGAAGTGAATGAGTGAGTGAATGAATGAGTCAGTAATTAAGCAAGTGAATGAGTGGGTGAATAAATGAATGAGTGAGTGATTGAGTGAATGAGTCAGTGAGTGATGGAATGTGAGTGAGTGAATGACTAAGGGGGTGAATGAATGAGTAAGAGAGTGAGTGAGTCAATGAACACATGAATGAGTGATTGAATGCATGAGTGAATGAATGACTGAATAAGTGGGTGAATGAATGAGGGAGGGAGTGAATGAATGAGTGAGTGAGCCAATGAATGAGTCAGTGAATGACTGAGTGAATGAATGGTGGGTGAATGAATAAGTGAATGAATGACTGAGTAAGTGGGTGAATGAATAAGTGAATGAATGAGTGAATGTCATATCTTTTGTTACAATATCACTCTTACTTTCTAGCCTCTGGTCCAACTCTGACTTGCATCTTTTACTCCAGCGTTTGGGGAGTTGGCCCTTCCCTGTTCCCACTGAGATCCATGCAGTGGCCTGGCAGCATTCCTTCCTCCCCTCCGCCTCCCAGAGCCCTCCTGGTCTTGTCCACCTTGGCCACTGCCTTTCTTGCGCCTCTGAACTTCCCCTCTTACCAAGTTGCCTAACTCCTGTGACTATCTCTTCCCATGGGAGGCCTCCACAGCCCGAGTTCCCCCCGCCCCCCCCCCCATTGCCCAGTCCATCAGCTGGGCTCCACCCACTTGTTGCCAGCTCCACTTCCCTCTTCAGGGGTTCATGAAACTCACCCCTGCCATCAAGGCCACCCCTGTCTCTCTCTGAAAAGTCTCCCCGCCCCCGTCCTCCCCACCACAACATGCTCTGCCAAGGGGGCCCAGTTACATACAGACACAAGTATGGGGGCCACCAGGAGGGTCCTTTCTCCCACAGTGACTCTGGCGGGGTGAGGGAGGCGGCACTTTCATCACAGCCGGGGCTAGAGATAAGTGTCTGGTGTGGGTAATGAGATTGAAAACTCCCAGGGAGGCCTACAGCTGTCTGCAAACCAAACGGGTGGGAGTGAGTGCCTTGTCACAGGGAGGGTCCAATCCTCCGATGGCCCAGGGTGGCCCTTCAAGATGGCAGGCATCCAGGGAAGGCAATTTCCGACCAGACTTCTTCGGGCTGAGCCAGGAGCTCCTGGGAGACTTTTTCCAGTGAAGGGAGGACTGGAGCCCAAGGGGGCTGGAAGGCCTGCACTGAGCTGCTGTGTGGAGTAGAAGCAGCAGAGGGGGCGGGTCTCAGGAGCAGGAAGGGGAGGATGAATCACGGCATTTGACCTGGGCTGGAGGGGTGTCCAAAAAGCCACTCCTCAGTTCCGTGGGAACCAGTATACCCAGAATCCCTCATTATCCTGTGAACATGGGGCCTGCCTACGGGGCCTGATGGAAAGCATTGGCTTGGCCAGAACCCAGGTTGTCTCAGCAATGCGGGGTGACCATCACTCCGCTCTCCCTGGGGGTGAGGGCCAAGGTGGACACATGGGTCTACACAGTGCAGATTCTGCTTTCGGGGAAACAGTCATCGGACTGAGTCAGCCCTGTGCCTCTGCAGCGAGCGGCTCCCTGTTTTCGTCCAACTCCCCAAATGAGTGGGGGTGGGTGGTGGGGAGAGGCCTGCACAAAACAGGCTCTCGGCACCTGTGGTTTGGTCGCTGTTATCATTTTCTGGAGAGTCCATTCTGACTAATTGTGGGCCCACGGGTGACAGACACGTGTTCTCCTGGCTGGAACCTGAACAGAAGCAGGTCAGCAGGCCTTTGCCGCTTCCATGGCGACGCAGGGTGGGTTTTTAACCGCAGACCTCCAGATCAGCAGGTAAGCCTAAATCAAGCAGAGGAGGCTTTCTGTTCCTGTGAAGAAAGTCAGTCTTGAAACCTATCAGGACCATTCCCTTCTTTCCTACACGGTTGCCACAAGGCAGCATCCACTGGATGGCGGTGAGTGTTGTTTGTCTTTTGAGTTTATCAAGGTCTGCACCCTTCCACATAGGTAACAGCTCACTGTAAAGAAGACCCGAATCCTCGTGACCAAGCCACTGGGCGCACCATCATCAGCTCGGCCAAGGATGAAGGCATTACGGATTCCGCCTGCCTTGGCTCCTCAATCCCTGCTCACAGAAGCACCCGTGAAGGGGTCAAAGGGCCCATGACATTGGGTCTACCTGCTGCTCAAGATCTCTTTAAAGTGTTGACAAGCAAAGAGGAATGAGGTGCCCCTGAGCCAGGCCATGGCGTTTTCCAGCACCCCCTGTGTGAGGGAAAGTTGGACATTGAATAAAATAAGGAAGGCTTGAAGGAGAACGGAGGCATTTGAGTGCCGGTGAGCATCAAAGTGCCGGGGACCAGCAAGCATCTATCAGGGAAGCAGGACAACCAGCATGTCCCTTAAAGACAAGGATGATGATGCCCGTATTATGGGCAGCTTGTCAGGAGAGACTAGTCCCTGGAGAAGGACATTGCTTGGTAAAGTATCAGGGCAGGGGAAAAGAGGAAAACCTTTGAGGAAACAGATCCACACCGTGGCTATCCTGATGGGCTCAAAAAACCACTGTGAGGATGGTGAATGACCTGTGTGCAGGGTCCCTGTGAGATGGAACCAGCTTCATGATGGCGCCCAATGACAACCCCATCTTTTTAAATCCGATGGCTTCCATTAGCTTAGGCCTAGGTAGGCACAGATTGTACATTCCAAAGATGTCCCCAGCCATCTCTCTCATCCCACAGACTCTTCCTGGAAGGTGTCTTGGACAGCCCACCCCTGGAACCCGGGAGCGCCTCGGTGACAGTCTCCACCAAGAGAGTTTGCTGCAGGTGACACTAAATGTGGTAGGAGCGATGCTTGCTCTTGGATCCAGATGCCAGGTTGGGACGAAGCCAGATGAGCCCACGCCGAGAGACTGCAGGCCTGGGTTCTGGCTGCAAGCCCAGCCAAGGTCTCAGATGACAATGACCCTCAACCAACAGACGTTCGAGGGAAGACGTCTGGAGGCGATTCCGACCTCACGCTTTCTTCTGGTCTTTCTGACCAAGGTCCCAGAGATCTCCGAGCCCAGACAAGGTCTCTGGCCTGTCCAAACGCCTGGCCCACAGAAACCACAGGAGACAATGAAACAATGGATGTTTTACTCCACTAGATTGGTGGTGGGGGTGGGGGTGGGGATATGCGATGCGGTGATAGACAGGGGATACAATCAGCACCCTGGCCAGCATCCCTTCTCTCGGACTTGCCCGTAATTGCCTTTGGCTAGATTGCAGGCTCCCCTTGTCAGTCAATGGTTGCCAAGGTAACCGAGTCCCCTGGCACCAAAGGTTGAGGTGGATGTTTCAAAGAGGTGCCTGGAGCTGCGTCTCTTAGAAGAAGGCTTGACCCCGGGCAACTGAACTTAGAGCTTACTCTTTGCCTTCTAGCTGCACTGCTCACAGAGAGATGCTGGGCACACCCAGCCCTCAATTTCCCTGTCTGCACCGGGGGTGGGGGGTGGGGTGGAGAAGGGGGGCTCCTCATCCTCCATTGGCTCCTGCCTTCTGGGGACTCATTTGTTGACTCTGCTTTGCCCATCGGCTGTAAACCCAACTTCCAGAGTGACAGAACACAGTCTAAGGAACAGGGGAGGGACCGGTGTCTCCAGCGATGCCTAGCCTCATCCCTTTATTGACCTTTAACGAAATGCTAGGTCCTGCATTGTAAGTAATTAATAACATTCTGAACACATTGACTTTCTTATTATTCGCTTGTCTCCACTGAGGGTCATTTGCAGATGATTAATCTAAATCATTATGTAGATTCTGTCTCGTTATTTTTCAGATCAGCTTTGGTAACCCTCAGCTGTCCAGCATCTAATGTCTGAGAAGCCACCATTGTCCAGGGGGAAGGTGGGCTCGGTGACACGCGTCCCGCCAAGGACAGGTGTGATCCACTTGTGAATATTCCCACATGGAGACGTCAAAGGCAGGTTGGTCAAAGAAACTGTTCTCTCTACCACCCCTCCCCACAGCAGCCTGATATTATTTGTGTTTTTGATGTGAGAGGAAGAGACATTTGGAATTCGTTCCACTGGGACCGACAGATCAAGCTTTTTCTTTAGAGGCTCTGGAAAGACTGAATACCAGGGTGCGAGTAAAAAGTCCTGATTTGTGGCAGTCTAGAACTGAGTTTGCCTCCACGGCAAGGCGCCTGCTCACACACCCATCTCAGAGTGCAGGTTTTGGGCAAAACTAATGGCATACCTCTTTTCCCTGACCCCCCTGGCTCACCTGACCGCACTCCGTGCAACTTCTTTTTGTTTCCAAGAATGCAGAGGGATGTGAAAGGACAGCAATTTGATGATGTAGCAGAGGTGAAGAAGAAAAAGAAAATGAGGGAGGTGCTGTCAGCCATCCACACCGACGGGTTTGAAAAATGTTTCCAAGAATGCAGTCGTACATTTGATAACGATATGAAGCATAATGGAGAGTACTTTGAAAGTAAAAAAGGAGGTTGTTTTGCAAAAAATAAATAATTAAGTAAGGACATTGACTTTTAAAAAATTCGCTTTGGGGGGAGTACCCCGTGTGTGTGTGTGTGTGTGTGTGTGTGTGTGTGTACTGACTTGTATGTTGCAAAGAATCCAGGTTCGTTTTAGTTTTAGTTTTCAGCTTTTCCAGCTGCTCAGACCAATGTTTCCATCTGGTGAGTTTTAAAGGCTGTGGCCCTTGTCTTAATTTTTCACTTCATTAAGTTCTAATTTCTTGGTTTTCATTTATTTATAGGACGAGTCCTGGCAGCGGCATGGTTACCCGTTGGGCTGTGATTCACATGGTCACCAGTTCCAAACCACAAACAGCTCCTCAGGAGAAAGACGGGGCCTTCCACTCCCACCCACAGGCACAGTCTCGGAAGCCCACAGGGGCTCGCTGTGCGACGGCTGTGACTGGAGGACGGTGGGCGTCTCTCTGTATGTTGAGTTAAGTACTTATTCCTTTGGTTCGTCCAGTGTGACAAAGACAACCATATTCCTTGTGTTCGCACAGCCCAGCCCATCCGATCGAATCAGTAACAGGAGGCCAGTGAGCCACCCCTGTGTGTTGATCACTTTCCCCCCTTCTTTTCTTACCTTCCCTCCCTCCATATTCTCCGTCCCTTCCCTCTCCCACTCCCCCCACCATCCCTGCCAACCCAGCCACATGGTAGTCTTTAAAGTCTTATCCTTTGATGTGACTCACTCTGCCAAGCGCAATGCTCACTGATTTTATCTCTGCTCATTTGACAGACTCGTCATTGATTTTAAGGATGCCTGATATTGCGTTCTGTGGCTGTACCCAGTTTGTTCATCCATTCCTCTACAGTCAGGGGTTTCCATGGTTCTCATCTTGTTCTTGTGATAGAAATTGCTGCAAAACAGAGGTGTAGACATGTCTGTTTGTGTTGTGCTCTTTGTTTCTTTAGGGCATAATCTGAGTAGAGGGATTGCAGGATCCTAAGATATTTGTTTTTGCATTTGTCTAAGGGCATGCCATACTGATTTCCACTGTGGTTGTACAATTCTACAGTCCCAGGTGGTGGCTAATTTTTATGCATCGGTCTGGCCAGGCTATAGTTCACAGCAATTTGGCCAAACATTAATTTAGTTACTGTTCCATAATATAATGCAGTGATTATGTCACATTAGACTAAGGTAGAGAACCTCACTCCGTCTAATGTGATATAATTAATCCATTAGTTAAAAAATAGAGGCCTTTTAGTGCTTTTTATGCCTCTGAAAAATAAGCATATTTGAGCAGATCTCTGTCTCTCTGTCTCTCTCTTCCTCTCTCTCCATGCTGTGGTCTTCCAAGGCCCTGGCTCCTGACCCTTCCCCCGCCTTCTAACTGCTTTTGTTCAAGACTCAGGAATGAGTGGGATGACAGGGATCACCAATTTAGGGCCCAGGAGGCCTTCACTCTATCACTCAAAACACGTGGTCTTTCACTTGGTTTTAAGATGATTTAGATAATTTTATTTTCAGTACTGTCATAAATGTGAAACGTCACTTAAGAAGAGAGTTGATAGATAAGGAATAGGTGTACATATATCTATTGTGTGTTTGGCAGGGTCCTTTATAGACACAAAACTGGGACACTTTATATATATATATATATTTACACCGCAAGAAGGAATATAACAGCTAATTATTCCCCACAGCAGTAAAGAGGACTCAGATCAACTCACTTTCATGGAAGAGTTAAGGGCTCAAAGCCCTTCAACTCACGAGGGCTGTAGGGTTCAAGGTGAAGGAAGCAGACAGTGGAGTCTTCCCTCGGGCAAGGCAGGCACAGTCTGCCCCAGAGCAGCAGACAGCAGCGTGGGTCAGCAACAGCCAGTAGCTCCTGAACTGGGCGGTCAGGCCTGATAAGATCTCAAGCACCACAGAATCCACCAGCTTTTAGCTCAAGCACTGTACGCACCAGCAGAGTGGAAAAGCAGATCTCGAAGGAACCTCAAGCTCTAGTGGCTCTGTCCATGGTTGGCTTGGCTCACAGGCAGTGTAGCGCACAGGAGGAGACAGAGAACTAGTGAAGGCAGCAGCATGCTGGTCTGATGACCAGAAGCAAGAGAGATATGAGATGCCAGCCATCTTCATTTATCTTAGTCGCCCTCCTATCAAGCTGGGACCTGATGAAACTCTGCCCACGTGTTTCTATTGGCCTAGTTGACACAATACACCTAACTATTACCTATTGGAATCCATATCCATATCTATATTCATACTTATGAAGGGTCTTCTAAAGTTCAGAGGGGGAAAGAATCATTATCTTTTCATTCCATTTTTCCATAAATTTTTAGAAGCTTCCAGGTCTACACTCTCATCAGTTCTGTTTCTCTAGAGAACTCTCATTCAGACACACGTACAGCCTAGTGATGGGATTTTTTTTGGGGGGGGGGCATCACTGCTCTCTGGCAGTGGGAGTAGGAGGCCCAGCCCCACTGCTGGAATTGAACCTCCGTCCCAGTGGGCCGCAGTCCCGCGCACAACCACTATGCCACCGGGGCTCAGCCCAGTAACGGGATTTGAGGCATAGCTCACCCTCTCTGAGATCCAGTTCCTTGGGAATTTCGGCGCACCCTACCCTAACACATTGAGAACATGTGAGACACAGTTCTCGCTCTGGCTTCCATCCCAACCTGCCTAGGCCTCAGCGCCCGTAGCACTCGCTCCAGGAAGCCTTCCCTGACACCCACCTACCTGTTGGCTTCAGGGCCAGGGAAAGCAAGTGCAGGCCTCTCATGGCTTTCACAGGTGAATCTCCATCACCCACCAGGAGGCAGGCCCGGTTAAGATTAGAGGATAAGTCTAGAGTGTTCTGTGGTTCCCTCCTAGGCCCTGGCCCAGTGCCTGGCTCAGCGGAGGGGCACAGTAAATACCAGCTGAACAAATCAGCAGAGATAATGCCGCATCGCCATCTGCTTCTCAGGACGGTTGTCGCACTCTAAGAGCATGATGAATGAACAAGTGCTCCAGCCGAACAGGACGCCAGGTGAAGAGTTATTATAACCATTAATGATGATAAGCAGCCCGATGCTTTGAATGCCTGGTGGAAGCCCACACCAGCACCCAGATCAGCTGCATCCCAGGCGACGCAGCTCCCTTCTAGGAGCTCCTGGAGCTGCAGAGATGAGAAGTCCCATCCAAAGTGCTCGAATTTGTAGGAATGTGTAGGGAATGGCAGCTAACCTGTCAATCAGCCTCCTTGAGGGTGTGTCCTCATTATAAGGAAGACCCAGGAGAGCCGTCCTCCCTCTCTTTGTGCCCTTGCCCTGCCTGCTTGCTGGGACTCTGTGTCTGTCTGGAGGGGCTGCCCCACGTGGGCCACCTGACCCTGAGAGCTGCCGTGCCCTGGGTCATGTTCTCACTGACCTGGGATCCACTCGGCTTGGCGCCCACCAGCCTGTGATCTCCCTGCATCCCACCTCACCTTTTGACATCCTCGGTCTGAAGAGGTCCACAGCTGGCAGGGAACCCAAGGACTTGAGGTGGACTGGACCGAGCTGCCTTCTTGATACGAAATTGCCTCTTTCTATGAAGTCGTTTCCTCGAGGCGTGTCACTGCTTCTGCCTCTCTAGACCGGGGGCCTGCAAATGGCGGTTTGCGAGCCACATGCCGCTCTTTCCGTCTGTGCATGGGGCCCGGAGGAAAAATTGAAAAGAGGCCTGAGGATACTATTCAGATGATAACGGTGATTGTGTTTGTGTGTGAGCGTGGGTCGATGGCACTGGAACAAATGCTTCGCTGTCGTGAGGGACAGGACTGGCTCGTCCACTTCAGAAGTGGACAACCCCACCCGACGCGCGTGGCTTGTTGAAAGTGCCAGGCCCTGCCAGGAGAACAGATACGTCTCGGATGGCGCACAACCAGAATTGTGAGGTAGGCACAGGAAGGGTCATTGTGAGTCACCATCCCCGTGACAGCACCAGCCAACGTGCTGCGAGGAACCTTCCAGACAAGAGGGAGCACCAAAGCAGACTTCTCCTTCTAACCTTGGCAGCCCCTCCACCTCTGCCTCCCTCCAGCTCCTCCATTCTGTGTCATCAAGGAGGAGGGCATAAAGCACCATGGCTTTCTCTCTGTCTCCTTTCCTTTGAGCTTTCTCTGGATATATGCTTTGCTCCACCCCCTCCAAGGTGGGCACCACATTCCTGCTAACCAGCCACACACCCCGTGCCTGCCCCCTGCCGCCCCAACCCCCCCCCCCCCCGGGTGAGTGCCACTACTGCTTTGCACCCCTGGAGCCGTGACAGACAGCAGCCAACACCCAGCCAGCCCAGCAGCAGCTCCTCAACACGGCCAACAAACAGATCCACACCCACCCTCCATCTGGTACTCCACCTACCTGGAGACAGATGACAAGGGTCCCGTTGCTGCCAAATTACCATCGCTGCCAACCAAGCAACCAGCGCAGCACGCCCACCCTGTCCAACTGGATAAATCAAAACGGAGCAAACCAGCCTGCAATCAACAAGTACAGCCAATAACATAGCAATGTCTTGGAGACACCAGACAACTCCAAATCTCTCTCTCTCTCTCTCTCTCTCTCTCTCTCTCTCTCTCTCTCTCTCTCGCGCGCGCGCGCTCACACACACACGACACGAGGGTTTCAGGTAGGGAACAAAATAGAGATCAAAGAAGTTTCCTGAGGGTGGGGTGGGGAGTCATGGGACTTCCTCATAAGGGATTCCAAAGACTTATTTACAGGGAAAGCACAAACAAAGCACTAGAAGGATTCAGAAAGACAATACAAGCACAATGTAAGGAAACAACATACTTTCAGGGTATATAAAAAGCATCATCTAGAAATCCAGGAGATTAACACCAAAATTTCAGAACTAGATAATGCATCGGAAAGACAAAAGGACAAAATTTAATCAACTGATGACGGTAAAAGTGAAGGTGAAGACACGTCCCTTAATACCAATCTGTTAGAGGAAGAATAGAAAAAGGAATGAAGGCTACAAAAAAAGTACTTATGTGGGATACCATCAAGAGGACTAATTTATGTTTGACCAGACTCCCCACCCCGGAGCAGAAAATGAAAGTACAGAGAAAATTTCAAAAACATGTTGACAGAAAACTTCCCTGATATCATCAAAGACGTGACTAGATTGACTCAAAAAGCCCTGTGGACTTAAAATAGAGTAAGTCCCCAAATAAAACCACTACGATATATCAGAATCAAACTTTCCAAAGTCAAAAATGGTGTTAGTCCGGGTATATTAGAGAAACAAATCCACAGAAACTCATGTATAACAGCGTTTTATATCACGGGTAACTGTACCCCTTAAGAAAGCATCTCCACCCAGGGCTGCCCAAGCTCACAAGTCCAACATCAGTCCATATGCCTGACACCAACCACAAAGTCCTCCTCCGTCTCACAGTACACATGCAATGACACCAACAGCAGGAGGAAAGCCACATCCGTGAGCATGTAATCATCTCAGCGCTGGCAGGGGTCTCCATGTGGCTACTCCAGCACCCAGGGCAGCATCAGGGCAGGTCCATGTGCTTCTCCTCAGGGAGGTCTCACAGGAAGTGAGTCTTGCCAACTGAAGCAGGGAACTAGTTAAGGCAGTTGCATCCTGGTCCGACCACCAGAGAGCAAGAGACCTGAGAACCAGAAAGGTGAGACTCACCTCCATTTTCTCTCTGCCCTTCAATGAACCCCACATGTATTATT
The DNA here is from genome assembly GCA_004026705.1 of Nesogale talazaci. Taxonomy (NCBI): domain Eukaryota; kingdom Metazoa; phylum Chordata; class Mammalia; order Afrosoricida; family Tenrecidae; genus Nesogale; species Nesogale talazaci. The sequence goes on along the minus strand of PVJH01033690.1, from coordinate 2,836 downwards.
GGCACAATCAACCTAAACTATCTCAAAGACACAGACAGAGTCTAGAGAGCAGATCAAGGAAAATGAAATGTGACAGGGGAAACAAAAGTGTGTGTGTGTGTGTGTGTGTGTGTGTGAAAAATGCCAACTAAGAATTAAATATCCAGCAAAATTGTTCAAGTATGATGGAGAAATGGAGACATTTCCAGATTAACAACACATAAGGAAATTTGTAATAATCAGACCAGTCTTACAAAAAAAAAATGCTAAAGGAAGCTGTGTTAGTCTGGGTAGACCAGAGAAACAAATTCATGGAGACACTCATAAATATGTAAGGGAGAGATTTAAATACAAGAGGAACTGAACATTGAGAAAACATTCCATCCCAGTCTACATCAAGTCCAAAAATCTGATATTAACCCTTATGTCTGACAGCAATTTATAAATTCCTCTTCAGACTCATAAAACACTTGCAATGATGCTGGATGCGGAAGACTGCAGGTCAGTGGGTGGAAAGTCCCTGGATCCAGGGGCGTAATAGGCATTTCAGCAGGATCCAGTGGTGGTGTAAGCGTCTCAGTGCTGGCAGGGGTCTCCACGTGGCTTCTCTTCAGGCCTATCTCACAGGAAGTCAGCCTGCTTTCTTGTCAGTAGAGTGTCTCCAAGGGAATGAACTGAGAGAGATAGTGTCTGCTACTTCCAAGAAGGGATTACTGGATTTCCCAGAATTTTCAGAGGAATTTCCCGTGCCCCCACAGAGGTCCCATTGGCTATCACCAGTTGACAGGCCAGACTCCACACTCCTCATCCTCAGATTGACACCAGATTAGATGACTGCCACAGAAGCTCTTCAGTTACAGAACTGAAAATGACATACAACAGCCTGAGATTGAGACGCATGACAACATCACCCAGAAACCAACCCAGATAGAGGATTTTAAAAGAAGAAATTAAACTTACAAGGTGGAAAAGAAGGAACATGACACATCAATCTGTAAAAAACAACAATTACCAAAAAATATTTTTTAAGTAATAGATTTTTTTTCCTGGATCTTCCAAGTGTAGAGGAAATCAAATAGATTTTAAGATAGAGAGCAGATTGCTTTAAATTTAGGAAGATAAAAATAAATTACAGGGGCTGAGCCCTGGTGGCGTAGTGGTTGTGCGCAGGACTGCGGCCCACTGGGACGGAGGTTCAATTCCAGCAGTGGGGCTGGGCCTCCTACTCCCACCACTGGAAAGCAGTGATGCCCCCCCCCAAAATAAATAAATTACAGGGTGACCTCAAAAAATGTAATGAACCTTCTAGGAAAAATTTTATGAAAGAAGAAAATCATAAAAACCCAGTAAACACAAAACCAACAGCAAAAAAAGGAAATGAAAAGAAAATCCATAAGCAAAATTAACTCAGTGCAGAAAAATATGCAGGACAAATAAATTATTAGCATCACACACACAAACAAATGACAATAGTACATTTATGTGTATTGGTAATTACACTGAATGCATATAGATTAAAGGCACCAAGCGAAAGACAGAGAGGTAGAATAGATATGACAGCGTTATCCATCTAGCATGTGTTGTACAAGCGATACAAGCTAGATATCAAGATAAAAAGAAGCTCAGAAATTCAAAGGATGGAAAGCGTTGCATCAAGCAAATGGTAACCAAAATAAGCAGGAGTGTGGATACTAATTTCTGATAAAATATACTTTAAGGCAAAAACCAGCCCAGGATACAAGGAAGGGTGTTATATAATCATTAAAAAGTTAGTCCAACAAAACAACATAGTCATAATAAATATCTACATGGCCTATGAAGGAGCACCAAAATACACTGTGGCAATCATGTGCTTCTGTTAATTTCATGATTGAGATGTAGGGGTGGAGTCTAGCCTCTTCATCTGGAGATAGTCATTGAGTAGCCAACGAGGCCTCTGTGTGGGCATGGCTTTCTCCTGATACATCTGGGAAATCTCGCGATATTTCCCTCATGGAGATGAGAAGCCATCTCCCCAGTTGTTGGGAGTTAGTCTCAGAGACAACGAACTATAGAGATGACAAGATGGCAACATCTGAGAAGCTGGAGGAACCAGAGGAGAAGCCACATGGCCTTACCCTGATGGAACCAGACTTCTGAGGCTGGCAAAGCCATGTGGAGAGTCCTGCCAGCGATAAGTTGCTTCTACCATCACTGGATGCTGTTGATGGACCCTGAGCCCTGGAAGTGAGGAGCCAAGAGGGGATCCCTGCCAGCACCGGGACTCTGCACCCACTGGTCTGTGACTTCGTGAGTCGGAAGCATATGAGCTAATATCAGACTTATGACTTTGTAAGACTGGATTGGGATGCTTTCTTAATGTTCTATTTCTCTTATATATACACCTTTTCCTTATATCTATAAGCGTGTCTATGTGTTTGTTTCTCTAGTCTACCCAGACTAACACGTACAGAATGAAAATATTAACAGAACTGAAGGGAAGAAAATATAAGTCCACGACAATAACAACAGTAACAGGAGATTTTAAAACGTATCCCTGCTGCTGATCAACTAGAAGAAAACAATCCAAGTACAGAAGATCAACACCATCTATCAACTTGACCTCATGACATACACAGGATACGTTAACTGACCAAACTCAGTGCACATTCTTTTTAAGTCCACATGGATTGTTCTCTAAAACACACCATCTGTTAGGCTACAGAGTATGCCTCAATGCATGTAGCAACATCGAACCATACAAAACAACTTCTTGTAACACCATGCTACAAAATTAAAAATCAATACAGAAAAATATCAAATACAAGATGTCTTAGGCTGAACTCTCTAGAGTAGTAAAACCCAATAAAGTGTGTGT
>PVJH01033689.1:0-21342 GCA_004026705.1 Nesogale talazaci | reverse complement strand
CAGAGAGCTTAGGGAGCAGCTTGCTTCCCTCGCCCCCCTCCCCCCACCCCCCACTCCCCCCAGTCTCTCACAGTTCTGATGCTCCAGTGAATCTGCTCAGAAGCATAGCAACATACAGGCCATGACTGACAGACAGCGATAATTGCATATGAGGTGATTGGACAGGATTGAAACCAGACCTGGATTTTCCCTGCACCCTGGCCTACTGACCCAACTGTCTTTGATCATGCTTTGGCTGAGCCTTCACTTGCCGATTTTATGTTTTCTTATAAATAAATATTATGCCTTTTGCATGTCTTCTTTTCAGCCAGTTAGAATTTAACCTCTGGATGGATAGGGATGGCTTTCTAGTGCTCTCTACCATCCAACCTTTCTATACACAGTAAGCCACATGTTCAGAGATATGGAAGCTGGGTCCTTGGGCGGTGCAATAAGCTCTGGTGATACTGTTGCGTATGCATTGCCCTGCTAACTGGAAAGGTTTGGATTTCAAACCCATCAGCTACTCTCTAGAAGAGAGAAATCTATGCGCTCCTCTAAAAATGTACAGCCACAAGCGAACAAATGAAAGGGGAGGAAGAGAGAATGCATCCTGGCCCACCGAGCCTTCAGGATGATATTCCCACTCAGAAGAGCTGATGCACAAAGAGCATCATATGACCGGTCCCACTATGAAATACGGCTACTCTTGCTGACGCAAGGCCTATTGGAGAAATGGAGAACCACAACGGAGAAACAGGGTCAGGATTATACCCTGTCTGACACAACCACACCATAGCAAAACACTAAGAGTATGCAACAGAGCATGGAGTTCCAGATGGAGTGCCAAGGATATACTTTGGGGCCAGGGTGTGGCACCCTATCTGACTCAACCAGGGGTCACTCCTGGACGTCAATAACAGACCTTGAACTATTTACAGGTTTTACTATTGTTATTATTTTTATTCTTTTTACATATATGTATAGGACATTGGGAGATTTTGTTGTTATCATCATAGTTGTATTTTACTCTGTTGCTTAATTTTAGAAGGCCTTTTTTTTTAAACATATTGTTACCTCTGCAGGGATTTATCTAGACAATATAGGGTGGACAAACAGTCTGGAGGTGAAAACAACAGGACTGATGGTTCTGGGGTAGGGGACATGGGAGAAGGGGAGGAGGGGAGAATGGGGGGGAGGGGAAAAGGAGGTGATGTTGACCAGCCCAGGGATAAGGGAATAACAACTGATTTAAAATCAGTAACAAGGTGGGTGGGAGAAGTCCGACAGGTATTGATCAAGACTAATGTAACAGAGAGAAAACACTGAAATTCAAATGGAGGCTGAGCATGATAGTTGGACAGGAGGAAAGCAAATGGAAATAGAGGAAGGAACTGGGGGATAATGACCATTTATAGAGGTTCAAATACAGGTATGTACATAGGTGCATATATTTATATGTGATGATGGGGAAATATATCAATGTGAATATACATATAGGGTTAGTAGTAGGTCAGTAGATGGGCATTGGACCTCCATTCAAGTACTTCCTCAGTGCAAGAATATTTTGTTCTATTAAATTGGCATTCCAAGATGCTCACTTTCCCAACACAATCACTGCTTATGTGTGCATAAGCAAAGGTGGTAAAGAAAGCTGATGGTGCCTGGCTATCAAAAGATGTAGCATTTGGGGTCTTTAAGGCTTGAAAGTAAACAAACAGTCATTTAGCTCAGAAGCAACAAAACTCGCATCGACGAAGCACACCAGCTTGTGAGATCACAAGGTGTCAAAGGGATCCAGTGTCCGGCATCAAAAAAATAAAATTTCATCATTATTAATGAGGGGGAGTATAGATTGGGGACCCAAAGTCCATCAATAGGTGAAGTGACATCCTCTTACAGAGATGTTGCAGGGAGGAGAGAGTCAGTCAAGGTACAGTGTAGTAACAATGAAATATGCAACTTTTCTCTAGTTCTCAAATGCTTCCTCCTACCTACTATCATGATCCCAATTCTACCTGACAAATCCAGCTAGACCAGGGGATGTACACTGGAGTAGGAAACACGGGGAATTTAGGGTAGAAGATCCCTCAGGACTCGTGGTGAAAGGGGTGATAATGGGAAGGTGGAGGAATGGTGGAATAGAAAGGGGGAACCAATTTCAGGGATCTACATGTAGCCTCCTCTCTGGGGCATGGACAATAGAGGAGTGAGTGAAAGGACACATTGGACAGTGTACAGTATGAAAAAGTAATAACAACTTGTAAATGACTAAGCGTTCATGGGGGAGGGAGGAAGGAAGAGAACTATTGGGAGCTGATGATGGCGATAAGTGTGCAAATGTGGCCTGCATACAATTGATGTATGTATGGATCGTGATGGGAGTTGTATGAGCCCTAATAAATGGATTCATTTAAAAAAGAGGGGAGAGGGAAGGAGAGCTTATACCAAGGGCTCAAGTGGAAAATATTTCAAAATGAATATGGGTACAAATACATTTGATACAAATGATGCATTGAATGTTATGAGCTGTAAGTGCCCCCCATAAATAATTGAAAACAAATGTATAGCCTTTAAAACCCTTACATTGGTTCCCTGAACTGTAACTGACTTGATGGCAGTGATTTTTTTGAAGGAGGCAGTGTAGTCAACAGCCGCAGTCATATACGACTTAAGGACTGGTCTGTTAACCCAAGAGTCAAGGGTTGTAACTCGCCAACCACTTCTAAGGAGAAAGATGTGACAGTTTCCTTCCATAAAGATTATGGCTTTATTATATTCAAACAAGCAACCATCTAAATGAGGTGTCAACTAAGCCCACACCAGAGAAGCACACTAGCTTGTGTGATCTAAAGATGGCAATAACAAAATTCAAATATTATGAAGAGAAATGTATCAGAGATTAAATTGTGAACTCTCAATTTATAGAAGTCTATAGAGAACAGTGGGAGTCCCAAATTCATCTGCCAAGTCAGAATAAGCCTCTGGCAGTTTCCCTCTGGTCACCAGTGAGGGACTTGAATGTTTTACTATCATATAGAGATTATCGTAAACTTGATCGTGGTGGATCAAACTAAGGTATAATATACTTAGTTAATTGGCCTTCCATGTGAAACAACCTGGATTTGTTCTAGGCTTAATATTCTTCACTTGTTCCATGACAGAATTTTCTTTTTCTTTTGGTATTTTTAATAAATCATAATATTGGGGATTCATACAACTTCTATCACAGTCAAGACATGCATCAGTTCTATGCAGACCACATTTGCACATTTGTTGCCATCATCATTCTCAAAACATCATCCTTCTACCTAGGCCCCTGGTATCAGCTTCCCAAATTTCCCCTCCTTCCCCACTGCCCCTCCCCCACGAACCCCTAACAATTTACAAATTGTCATTATTTTTTCATCATACATTGTCCGTGATGTCCTTTCATCCATTTCCTCATTCTCCATATCCCAGAGAGGAGGTCATATGTAGATCCCTGCAGTCGGCTCCCCCTTATTACTCCACTTTCCCTCCACCCTCCTGGCATCACCATTCTCATCCCTCGTCCTGAAGGGATCATCTGTCCTGAATTAACCGTTTCCAGTTCCAGCGTACATCCCCTGGTTTAGCTGGATTTGTAAGGTAGAATTGGGATCATGATAGTGTGTGAGAGGAAGCATTTAAGAGCTGGAGCAAAATTGCATATTTCATTGCTGTTACACTATACCTTGACTGGCTTGTCTCCTCCCTACTGCTCCACTGTTAGGGGCTGTCGCTTAACCTGTTGATGGACTTTGAGTCTCCAATCTGTACTACCTCTCATTTATAATGATATAAATTTCAGTTCTTTGATGCCTGATACCTTATCCTTTTGCCACCTTGTCCTCACACAGGCTGATGTGTTTCTTTCATGTGGGCATTTTTACTTCTGTGCTAGATGGCCATTTGTTTACTGTCAAGCCTTTCAGACCCCAGACGCTGTATCTTTTGATAGCCAGACACTGACACCTTACTTCACCACATTTGGTTATGCACACATTTGTCATTAACAATCATATCGAGAAGGAGGGGATGCAATGATATGGTTTTTAGTTCATGAAACCTGATTACTGATCCCTTTGACACCTCATGGTCACATGAGCTGATATGCTTCTTCCATGTGGTCTTTGTTACTTCTGAGCTAGATGGCTACTTGTTTAGGTTCAAGCCTTTAAGACTTCAGACGCTACATCTTTTGATAGCTGGGCACCATCAGCTTTCTTCACTACTTTTGCTTATGCAGATTTTTCTTCAGTGATTGTGTCAGGAAGGTGAGTATCATGGAATTCCAATTTAATAAAACAAAGCATTGAGAAAGTACTTGACTGGCCTTCCAATGCCCACCTTAATACTAACCCTATAAGTATATGCACATAGATCAATTTCCCCATCGTAATAGTATGAATATATTCACCTATGTACATGCCTTTATTTAGATCTCTATAAATGCCTTTTACCCCCCAGTTCTTTCCTCTATTTCCTTTTGCTTTCCTCTTGTCCCACTATCATGCTCAGCCTTCATTTGGATTTCAGTATTTTCTCTCTATTACATTACTTTTCGTCAATCCCTACTGGGCCTCTTACACTCACCTTGTCATTGATGTTGAATCACTTGTTGTTCCCTTACCCTGGGTTGGTCAACACCCCCTCCTATCACCTTCCTCCCCATATCCATGTCCCACCTGGAACATCAGTCCCATTATTTTCTCCTCCAAACTGTTCATCAAGCCTATCTTATCTAGGTATACCTGCATAGATTAAAGTGACCAGATGTCCAGCTTTCTAACAATTTAACAATGTCCCACAGCATTTTAAAATTAAAATAAGTATATTATAATACTATTTTTGCATTTTATGAAAATGTCTGTTGCTCCACATAGACCAATTTTTCTTCTTTTTTTGGGGGGGAGGTATCACTGCCCTCTGGTGGTTGTGGGAGCTACCCAACCTTGCTTCTGGAGAGCTGCTGCTGGATTTGAACCACCAAGCCAGTGGGCCACAGTCCCACACTCAACCACTATGCCACCAGGGCTCAGCCCTAGACCAAATTTTTACTCAAGGACTCCCCACTCCCACTCCGTCAACAGTGACTCACTTAAAATCTGGTCACTTTAGCATAGATAACAATACATACTAGAAAAAATGGGCATCTAAAGATGAAGCAACCAAAGGAAATAAAGCGATGAAAATAACAGCAATAAAACTCCAATGTCCAATACATATATACGTATATATATATGTAAAAAAATAAAAATAATAAAACAAAAACCTGTTTATAGTTCAAGGTCTGTTCATTGACCTCCAGGAGTGTCCCCCTGTTGAATTGGATGGGGTGCCACACTCTGGCCCCAAAGTATAGCCTTGGCACACCACTGGGAACTCCATGCTGTGTTGTACACGCTTAGTGAGTTGCCATGGTGTGGTTGGGTCAGACAGGGTACAATCTTGACCCAGTTTCTCCATTGCTATCTCCGTAGGGCCTTATGTCAGTGAGGCATGACTTGATTCTTAGTGGGGCTGGTCATATGGTCCTCTCTGTACATTGCCTGTTCTGAATAGGACTATCATCCTGAAGGCTCAATGGACCAGGATGCACTCCATCCTCTTCCTTCCCCTTGATTTGTTCTTTTGTGCTGTGATCAGGCATGTCTCACTATCGAAGCTGAGCTTCACTGCTGACCTCCAACGCAAACTCCCCTTGGGGGATAGATGGCTGTCCACGTAGTTGGGATTGGGGTTGGACCCTCAGACCCTCTACTCGTTCCCTGCATGCTGTCACATTGCATTCACATCCTGGATCACCAGGTTTAAGCTTGCTTCCTCTTTCCCTGTGGAGATATAAACAATACGCTCCCCTGGGGTGAGTGTATTCACTCTGTACACACCACCATCTCCCTGCCCCCACCCCCAACCTCTCCACTGCAGTTGGCTACCATATGTAGCCCTGGATTTGGTCTGACCCCTGCCATACTACCTGGGTCTCTCCCCAGGAATTTCTGTATATAGTAGCTATATTCCCTATATCACTTTTGCAATTTTTTTAGCTTACCTCAGTGGACTTATATCATACATGTTCTTTTGCACTTGACTTACTTTACTTAGCATAATTTCCTCCAGTTCTTCCCACTGGTTGATATGCTTCATGCATTCATCATTGCTTTTCAACAATGCATAGTACTCCATTGTATGTATGTACCACAACATCTTAATTCATTCATCAGTCGATGGAAATTTGGGCTGTTTCCAACTCCTTGTGATTGTGAACTGTACTGCAATGAACTTTGGAGCACAGATGTCTAGATGAACTTTGGAGCACAGATGTCTGGTTTGTTGCTTGCCTCTTCCAGCAAATGCCCAATAGTGGGATTGCTGGATCATATGGTGTATTAGTCCTGGTAGGGTAGAGAAACAAATTCATAGACATGCATATGGATATAAGGGTAAGGTTTATATACAAGAGGAATAGAACATTGAGAAATCATCCCAATTCAGTCCAGTTCAGAGTCATAAGTCTGATATTAGCCCATATGCTCAATACCAGTTTATAAAGTCTCCCTCTGACTCACAAAGTCACAGGTCAGTGAGTGCAGAATCCCAGTGCTGGCAGAGGTCTCCCCATGGATCCTCACTTCCAGGGCTCAGGGTCCATCAACAACATCCAGTGGTGGTAGAAGCAACTCAGCATTGGCAGGGGTCTCCACATGGCTTCTCCAGCTTCAGAGGTCTGGTTCCATCAGGGTAAGGCCCTGTGGCTTCTCCTCCAGGTTCTCGGACTCTGCCATCTTGTCTTCTGTAGTTCGTTGTCTCAGAGACTGACTCCCAACAAGTGGGGAGATGGCTTCTCATCTCCACGAGGGAAATATTGAGAGATTTCCCAGAAGTCTCAGGAGAAAGGCATGTCTTCACGGAGGCCTCATTGGCTACTCAATGGCTATCTCCAGATTAACAGGCTAGATTCCACCCCTTTATCTCAATCCTGAAATTGACAGAAACACATGACCGCCACATATTGTAGCTCAATTTCCATGTGCTTTAGATGTCACTAGATCGATTTCCATAGTGGCTGTACATACCTACAGATTCAGCAGAAGTGGATAAGAGTTCCTATCTCCCCACAGCCCCTCCAACATTTGCCGCTTTCTGATTTTTTGAATTGTGTTATCCTTGAGTATGTTAGGTGGTATCTCATTGTTGGTTTGATTTGCATTTCTCTTATGGCTAATGATCGAGTACATTTTCTCATATGTTTATTGACCATTCAGATTTCTGTCTCTGTGAAACTTCTGTTCAGGCCCTTTGCTCACCTCCTCAGTGGGCACTTATTTTTGCTCTTCTTGGAAGGATATTATAGATTTTAGTAAGAAGGCCATTCTCTGATTTGTCATAGCGAAAGATGTTTTCCCAGTCTGTGGGTTCTCTTATTACTCTCTTGGTGAATTCTTTCTTTGTACAGGGATGTTTTATCTTGAATATATCCCACTTGCCCATTTGTGACTTCTCTGTGTTTGTGTCCTTCCCTATTTCTGATAGCCTATGTAATCCCTGTGCCAGTGTTCTCAGGTTGTTCCCAATTCCCTCATTGATGGCCCTAATAGTTTGAGGTTTTTCTTCAAGGTCTCTGATCCTCCTGGAGTTTATTCTAGTGCTTGGAGTTAGGTAAGGATCTTGCTTCATTTTTCTACATTCTTTTCCCAGCACCACTTATTGAAAAGGACATCTGCTTCCCATTTGATATTTTTAGGGTCCCTTACCAGAAATCAATTATCTGTATGCTGATGTTTTTATTTCTGGGCTTTCAGTTCTTTTCCATTGGTCTGAGTTTCTATCATTATGCCAATACCATGCTGTTTTGACAACTGTGACTGCATAGTATGTGCTAAAGTCAGGGAAAACAAGCCCTCCCATGGTGTCCTTCTTCTTGAGGAGTTCTCTACTCTGGGTTTCTTCCCTCTCCATATGAAGTTGGTAATCATTTTTTTCCATTTCCTTGAAGATAAATGGAGGTAATTGTATCAGGATTGCATTAGACTTATACAGTGCCTTGGGTAGAACTGACATCTTTACTTTATTGAGTCTTCCAATCCACAAGCATGGGATATTCTTCCAATTGTTGAGGTCACTCTTGGTTTTTGTAATAGTGTTCTGTAATTTTCCTTATATAGATCTTTTGTTCTTATAGTCAGGTATATCCCGTATAGCCCTAGATACCTGAATTTGTGCTTGACTCTTGTGAAGTGTACCTCTTTTTTATCTCCTCTTCTGTGGACTTATCTGATGTGTATAGCAGTCTGATAGACTTCTGATTGTTGATCCTATATCCCGCTACTCTGCCATTCTCCTCTATTGCTTTCAGTACTCCCCTTGTGGAGCTTTTGGGATTTTACACATATAAAATCATATCATCTGCAAATAATCTTTTACCTCTTCCTTTCCAATGTGAATACCTTTTATGTCTTTTCTCTGCCTTATGCTGTTAGCTAAAACTTCCAGTATGATATGAAATAAGAGTTGGGACAAGGGACATCTTTGTCTGGTCCCCCTTTTTCTGTGGGATTGTGTTCGTCTTTTCTCCATTGACTACCACATTGTCTGTTGGTTTTTCATATGTAGCTTGTATTGTCTTGAGGAATTTTCTATCCATTCCTATCTTCTTAAGTGTCTTAAACAGGCATTGCTATTGGATGTTGTCAAATGCTTTTTCTGCATCTGTTGATATTATCGTGTGGTTCTTTTAGTTTTTCATGTCAATGTGGCAAATGATTCTTATGGTCTTTTGTATGTTGAACCACCTCTGCATCCTGGGTCTGAATCCCACTTGGTCATGGTGAATTATTTGTTTTATATTCTTTTGTATTCTATTGACCAGTGTTTATTAAGAAGTTTTGCATCAATGTTGATTAGGGATATTGGTTTGTATTTCTCATTTCTTATAGGATTCCTCGCTGGTTTTGGTATCAGTGTTACACTAGCTTCATAGAAGGAGTTCTGGAGTTTGCCATCTTTTTCTATGTTTTGGAATAGTTTGTGTGGGATTGGTGTCCATTCTTTCCTGAATGCTTGGTAGAATTCTCCTGTAAAGTCATGTGGTCCAGGGGATTTTTCTTGTTCTTGGTAATCCTTTAATACCCTTGCCTATTTCTTCTATTGTTATAGATCTGTTGAGATTCTTGATGCCCACTGGTGATAGCCTAGTGGGGGACTGTTTTTACAAGAATTTGTCCATGTCTTTCAAGTTGTTGAATTCATTGGAGTCCAAACTTTTGTAGTACTGTGTAATTATCCTTTTGATTTCACTAGGGTCAGTTGTGATGTCCCCTATTTCATCCCTCATTCCTGCTTTTGAAATGTTTCCCTCCTTTCTTGGGCTAAGTCTGCCTGTGGTTTGTCGATTTTGTTAATCCTTTTAAAGAACCAACTTTTAGCAGCATTAATTTTTCCATTGTTTCCTAATTTCCCCATTCTGAATCTCAGCCCTGATTTTTATTATTTATTTTCTTGTGCTATTAGTGGGATTGTCCTGCTGACTCTGCTCGAGTCATTGTAAATTCTGTGCCAACATATCAGTTATGAAATGCTCTTCCTTTATCAGGTATGCATGTATTACTATGAAAGTTCCTCTGAAGATTGTGTTTGTGGTGTCCCATAAGTTTTGGTATGTCATGGTCTTATTCTCATTGGTTTCTAGAAACTTCCTGATTTCATCTCTGATCTGGCCAGTTGCACTCTTTTGCAATCGAGAGCTCTTCATCGTCCAATTATTTGCTCTTTTTTTCCATCTTCTTTTTGTTAATTTGCAAACTTATGGTACAGTGGTCTGAGAGAGGTCTGTAAGATATCAGTGTTATGCCCCAGTATGTGGTCTGGTTTTGAATATGTGCTATTGGGTTTGAAAAGAATGTGAATAGTTTGTATTTGGATAAAAAGCTCTGGAGGTATCTCTCAAGTCAAATTGTCTGATTGTCGTGTTTAGATCTCTAGCCTCCTTGTTGAGTTTCTTTCCCTGTGATCTGTCTTTCTCAGAGAGAAAGTCACCCACTAAATTGTTGAGCCTGTGATTTCTTTATTCATCTTTTGGAGTGTTTGCTTTGTGTATTCAGTGTATCTCTCATTCAGGGAATAGATGTGTAGAATGTTTATTTTTTTTATTGTCTGCCATTCCCTTGAGCATTATATAGTGTCCCTCCTTGTCTCATTTTATGGTTTGTACTTTGAGGTCAATTTTATCTGAGATCAGGATTGCTACTCCTGCTTTTTTTGAATTGTTGTTTCCTTGATAAGCCTTCTTCCGGCTTTTGATCCTCCACCCATCTTTGTCTGCAGTGCTGAGATGTATCTCATGTAGACAGCAGATGGGTGGGCTGTGCTTTCTAAGACAGTCACTAGCCTCAGTCTTTTAGTTCCTGAGTTCAGGCCATGGATATTTATAGTTCTTAACTCCAACTGTGGATTATGTGATGTCATCTTATTCCTTTTGTGTTGGGTGTTTCCCTAGCTCCCTTTCTTTTCAGTGTGTTGTGCATATGTGTATGAGGGATGATCATTTTTGACTTCTTTCCATCCTTAAGCCATTCCTATTTTCAGGGCTGCTTTCTCTGTGTTGCCCTCTGGGTGAGGTTGTTTCTGTGTGACGTTCTCTTATTTATGCTTGATGAGTGCTGTTCTTCTCCCTATACTAGGTCAGCAAGGACCTTTTGCTGGGCTAGATTTCTTCTAATGTATTCTTTGAATTTTTCCTTGTGTGGGAAAACTCTTACTTCTCCATCCATCTTGACAGATAATTTTTCTGGGTAGAATATTCTTGGGTTTGCGTTATTATCCTTCAAATTTTGGAATATATTTTTCCACTCTCTCATCTTCTTCACAGTGTCTACTGTGTCTACTCTTATTTGGGAACCTATATATGTGATTGGGTTTTTTTCCCCTAACTGCTCTCATGATATTCTCCTTTTCCTCAAAGTTGGATAGTTTAACCATTACATGTCTTTGTGACTTCTTCTTGGTATTCGGTCTAGCTGGAGTTCTTTTAGCCTCCTGAATGGTTCTGTGGTTTGTATTCATTAAGCTACGGAAGTTTCCCCCCCACCCCTAAAATTCTCTGGCTATTGTTGCAGATGACTTCTTTGCTGTATCTTCCTCCAGTAGACCAATAATTCTGATGTTATTCCTCTTCAAAGCATCAGACATAGCTCTTGCATTTTCTTCACTTTCTATGATAATCTCATTAGATTTTTGTTCATATGTGTTAAAGTCCACTTGGCTATTCTCTAGGTCACTGATGCAGTTCTCAGCTTCCTCCAGTCAATTCGTGAAGTCCTTGAGTCGGCTGTTGGTTTTTGCTATCTCGTCCCTAAACTCTTTCATTTCCATTTGGCATATGGACTTTATTTCATCTATCAATTCCTCCTTTTTCTGTATTTCTCCCTCATTTCTTGTGTGACTCCAAGCAACATTCTGAAAATTTCTTTCTGTGACATATCAGTGTCTTCTTCTTCTATGCATTTTGTTAGGTTTAGGACATCTTCTGCGGTTGTCTTTTGTTTCTCCTGTTTTTTTTCATTGAGGTTGTTGTGGCTGATTGCTGTTTGCATGGCGTTGTTTTCGAGGAACCAGGTGCCATTTTCCAGGGATTTGAAGAGCACTGGCTCTCTCTGGGAGACTTATAGGAATGCATATTCAAACTTCCTGTGACTAATTTCACTAAGGAATTAGCCTAACCCTTGGGACTTCTCGCTTTCCCTAGTGAGCCAGTATTCCATTATCTGCAGGGCAAGTTGGGTGGTCCTCTCAGGGACCACTGGTTGGATTGTTGTGGACCCACAAGGATGATGCTGCACTGCATGATCTCACGAGGAACTTGAATGGTACAGCCCTTTACAGCCCAGGGCACTGCAGGGAATGCATGGGGTTGCTGACTGCAAGGGGAGTGCCACAGAAAGCTGGTGGGCTACCCACTCCTGAGTAGAGCACCATGAACTGGTGGGAAGAACTGTCTGATCAGGCAGTTCCCCACAGAGGCTGGGCAGTGGTTCCTGCAGCAGCACGGGACCCAGACCAGCTCTGTTGAAAATGCCCTGGGCCACAGGAAGCACAAGACTGGTGGCAGGAGGATTCCTCAGATGGACTCCCAGAGGACATGTAATAGCTCTCCCCAAACACATAGGCTCGAATTCTCCTGTAAGAAGTTGCGTGGAAAATACCCAGCTGGAGGGTGGGTGGGCTTCTCCAGCCTCTGGCTACTCTGCACAGGGTGGGGCTCTCCCAACTGGGTGTAGCAGGCATAATTGCCCTAAGCTAAGGGGAGTTGTCTGGCATGTGAGCCAAACTGGAAAAGACCAGGAATTAACACCAAGAAACAAGGTTTGCTAAAACTGCTGAGGGTCGGGGGTGGGGGAAGTGGGGGGTGGGCTGGGAGCGGTGAGAGGTATTAGAGGGAATTGAAGGAACTCAAAGTAACTACTCAGCTGAACTCCAATTCCCACGTGTGCGGCTGCCAGGTTTCAATCTCTGCCTGTACCAACGGCAAGCTGCCCACTGATGATACAATGCCCCTGTGCTGGCTCCAACCTTCCTAGCAGCGGCTCCAGCAGAGACAGAGGCAGACAGTGGCGAAGCTAGGGTCAAACCCTAGACGGGCTTCACTGTGGTAAGCTAAAAGGCCCCAGCCCTTCAAAACCCTTTGAATCTGTGCCTACTTATATTTATGATGCTCTTCCAGAGATCTGGCAGTGCAGAAATTCTCTTAGTCACTCTCCCTGAGCCAATCTCCTTTTGAGTCCTTCTGGTTGACAGAATTTTCTTCAATTACTTTTAAAATATTGTTGGTTGAATTTTCTTTCTCACTCTTTATTTTATCTTTTTATTATTTCTTCTATCTGTTACTTTGTTTGTTAAGTGTTCCAAGTTTATGAAGTACAGAAGGAGTGGATGCATGGAGGCAATAACTGATTTAAGGGTTTATTGAGGATGTGGGGTGGGAATGAGGGAGCAAACAATGAGTGCTGGAGGGACTAGGGCGCACTAGGACTAACTTTGATGTATACAGCTCTGAAAAGGTGACTTAGCTATGGAAGTGCATGATGTGTGAGTTCTATATCAATAAAACTATTAAAAATAAGGGCTGAGCCCTGGTGGCGTAGTGGTTGTGCACGGGACTGCGGCCCACTGGGATGAAGGTTTGATTCCAGCTCCACGGAGCAAAGACTGGGCCTCCTACTCCTACCACCTGAGGGCAGTGATGCCAAAAAAAAAAAACTATTAAAAATAAGGGGAAAGGACAGTTGACCATGGCTAAAGGAGGAAGAGTTTTTGCTTAGGGTACATTGAGCTTGTTCTAATAGTAGTGGAACTGTTTGGAAAAGGATATCGATAATGATTGTATGACATGAGGAGTATGATCATTGGCACTGAATTATGCTTATAGAAATTGTGGATATTTTTGCCACAATTTAAAAAATAATTGCACACAGAGCAATGAGTTCAAGGAAAAAGATACTGTTATGAAATTGATGTGGCAATGATTATTCAATTCATTTTTATATGATTGAACTACTGAATTTTATGATATGTGAGATGAATTGCCAATAGTTTTAATCCTTTTTTAAAATTACACCCATGTAAACTTTAAAGAGAAGTTCTGTTCTGTCTTACAGTATTGAAGAGCCAGAACTTGTAATTTTGTTTTGGGCTTATGGGGTCACACAAATGGTTAGCACTCTCAGTCACTAATGGAAAGATTTGAGGATACTCAGAAACTCTTCAGAGGAAAATCCTGGTAGCCTCCTACCAAGACAACTCTACCTTGGAATAGAGTTCTGACACACACGAGGTAGCTAGGAATCAGAGTATACTTGAAGGCAACTGATTAAAATGTTGCATTTTATCTCAAATTTATCACAGAGAATTTAAATAAAAACAAAAAAGAAAGGTAGTGTTTTGGCATAAAGAGGTAAGCTCTTGCTTATGCTTTGGCATGTAAAATTCTATCCTTTGTGTGCTTGTGTGTGTATGCAGAGGTTTTGCAATTCTGGGATCAAACTGTGTGCACTTCCACTTAATATACTGTGAAGAGATATTTTCATGTTCTTAATTATCTTCATTGCATTCCATTGTCTGGCTACTCTGTACTGTATTTAACTCAAGAATTCTAACTTTTCAGTAAGCATGAGAAGTAATCACAAGAAAGACTGGTTAAGAAAGAAAGAAAGTCTAGTTTAAATAAAAGAAAGAAAGCCTAGTTAAAGCACAGGTTGCTGGTATCCCTCCAAAGTACTTTGTTCAGTCAATTGAGGTGGAAGTTGGGGACTGGCATTTCTAACTAGTTCTGAGGAAAGGCTGAGTCAAGCCAAGAAATTAAACAAGTATTCATACTTTAACACTGAAGTTCCGTCTGTGTCTTCACTATTAGTAACATTACATGGAGTGTGAAAGTGGATAGCAAAATCTTGAGTGTGTTCTTATTTTCCATGTGAATATAATTTTAGAAGTGGGATTGCTGAAGTAGATAGTGTCATTGGTTTTAAGCTTTTGCAACATATCACTAGAAAATCCATTTGAATGCATTTTTACACTATAGATTCTAGTTCTGATAGTAATTATCTATTTTTTCTTTTACATGAAAAACATCTACCTTATCTAACTACCACAGCCAAGAAAGCTAAAGTCCATATCTCATCCAATTGCCTTATGTGAGCCTAACAAAGTTCTATCACCTACGTGAGCCTCAGTTTCACCATTTGGGGATATGGTACTTCAAGGGGCAGTGATGGTGGTTCAGTGGTAGAATCTTTGTCTCATATGTAGAAGACCTGGCTAGATTCTTCACCAGAGGTCCTCATTTTCAGCCACCCCAAAATCAGTCAGGGAAACTTGTGTGTTACTATAATGCTTTACAGGTTTCATCAAACTTCTAGACTAATATAGATGAGGAATAAAAGTCTGATGTTCTGTCAAAAATCAATCGATGAATGCCCAATGGATCACAATTGATTTTAGGGATGGCATAGGACTGGCAACAGTTTGTCACCTTGTACATGGGTCTGCCATGCATCACTCGATGGCCCCTCGTAACTGTTCTCCTAACTTTTGGGGTTTCCATGAAAGTCATACAATAATGGGAAGAGACACCCGTTTTAAAAATTGTAAGGGAAAACAGAAAGAGTTTAAGTACTTCCTTGATGGATTAAGATGCATTGTGGTTATGCATTGGATGGCTAACTGTAAGTCAGCGGTTCTAAAATACCATCTGCTCTTTCCACTCCCATAAAGAGTTACAGTCAAGGAAACCCACAGGGGCACTTCTACCTTGCCTGATTCTGTCATCATGAATCAGAATCAACTCCGGGGCAGTATTTTGTTTCTTTGGGGGGGTCAGAAAGAGCTTGTCTTCACCTCCAGAACTATTGACTCTGGTCATTTCCTGTGAGAGACGCCAGTAGTGTAATGGTAAAAGTTTAGCAATCATCTATTGGGGGTAGGGGCAAGAGTGGGTGGCTGGGAAGCCCAATTTTAATGCTACTCATGCCTAAATGATTACAAGTACCAATGTGTGTTAGAAAATTCAGTAAATAACTAGAAATGTATGAGGTTTTCATAGTTTATAGTCCTTTTGAAGCATTATCTATTTATATTACTTCAATTTTAATGGTTGTATTTAACAACTGGTTTTCAAAGTCATTGGAATTTTAACAACTGACTTTCTTGAGCCAGCAGCAGTATGTTCCAGCCCATGAGTGGATGTCCACCTCCAGCATTGGCTCATTAAATGTAAGCCATATTTCCATGCTTATGGGCACATAATGCATGAATGCACTAAACTTTTATTAGATATTTGACTGAGTGCTGCCAACTGGTAATCATAGTCACCTTGGTTAAAAACTTTTTGCATTTGTATCTTCAAAGTATATGTTAGAATTTACATGAAACCTTGAGTAGTGTCAATAGTTAAAGTTCTTAACTGCTAATAGAAATATTAGAACCCTGGAAAAAAAGGGTCTGGCTGTCTCCTTCCAGGGAGAACCTGACCTGTTCTGACACACATGAGGCCTCTCTTGTTCAGAATCAGCTCAATGGCAACCGATGGAAAGTAGTTTTCTTTTAATGTCTGGATATCCTGTGGTGTAGCCAAGCTGCTTTCCTGTATACAGGAAGGAGCTGCCAGCAGATTACTAAGATGGATGAAGGAACAGCCTTATGGTCTGAACCCCAAGCCTCGGCCTCAAGTCCTTTCTTGATAACATTCTTGTCAGAGTTTTCCATAGCGTGATCTGACCTTGAGAAGTCCCACACTCCATTCTTTCTTTATTCCTGGAGGGTCTGGGGTAACTCCAAAGTTTAGATAGGGCATGAAAAGAGATGGTTGCTGGTCTCCCCTGGGGCATAGCTTCTCTCATATTCTTTCCATTCTATCTATCCCATGTAAGTTAACAGTTTCTCTGAGAAAACAGGTGGGAGGAAATTTGCCTTAATGCAGGCCAGTTCATGATCCATTCTAATTGTGGGGATAAAAATAAATTATTCCAGTTATGCTCTGGGATGTTCTGTGGATACATGCATATAGCATTTTCCAGAGAGTGTTGTAAATGCTTTGGATGTGAACCCCACGCTGCATGAGAGAAAGTGCTGCATAATTAGAGACGGTGGGAGAGACTCATGGGATCTTAGAGTCAGGAAGAACTAAGTCAGACTAGGAGGCATGGAAGGATCACTTACAATAAGTCAGCCACTGATGTCTGACAGCTGTATCAATGAAAGTGAGATGATATGCAGCATATGCGGTCCTAGAGAGGGAGGACCCCATGCTTTCCCTAGAGCGCCTGGTGGGGTAAGAACAAGTAGAGAGGGTAGTTAAATTCTGAGTTTTAAAGCACCTGTGTCATATCATATGCATGGCTTAAAGTGGGGACATTCTCCCAACTGAGATCACCTTCCTAGGAAGCATAAGTTAGAGGAAGATCTGTCTGAGTCCCAAAATCCCTTTGCTCATTCCCAGTCTCACTGAGCCAAGAATGAGCTGTTGTTAGTCTTTGGGCCAATTTGAGGTTCTGGGGACTGGAGCAGGGCCAGGGATATGCCTGAAGGTTCAGCCAAGGGGGTGTCCCCTTTCCTGATGACAAGACAGTCAGGGCTATGTGTGTGGGTGTTCTGGAGTTAAGTCAGAATTAAGTCAGAGTGGGTGTTCTGGAGTTAAGTCAAAATCCCAAACAGCTACAAATAAATGACAGAGAGCCTGATGGTGTGTGTGTGTGTGTGTGTGTGTGTGTGTGTGTGTGTGTGTTGGGGTTGGGGCTGGGCTACACAGGAAAACAGCCTGTTATTAAGTTAAAAGGAAACAAAAACCAAGCTCCCTCCCCAATTTTCTTGAAGGAGTCTGAGGAAGACTTTCCCAGATCATGTTTCTCCATGGCTGAGCTTTCCCTTACACAGTCAACTGAGTCACTTGACTTTTAATAGCTGCAAGTAGCAACAGAAAATAAACTGCAATGATAATTCTTGGCTACTCTTACCCTCATGATGACTGATCTATCCTGGGGCCCACTTTATGCATTAAACACAACATCAAGGTTATCAATAATTCTTGTGGGTTGATTTGCTTTCACCCAGAAGGCCCCCTTCCTGGATCCTGGAGGTGTGCACACCCAAGATTTGAGGGAAATTCACTGCCTTTCTCCTCTTCAGAATTTCTGTGGATGGTTATAGCTTCTCTCTTTGAGCAGTCAACCTTATCTTCTGACATGAAGGGGCCCTGGTATCACAAAGAGTTATGCATTGGCATGCTAACCACAGGTCAGCATCTTTAACTCACCAGAGAAAATCAGGTTTCCTGCTTCCAGAAAGATTTCTAGTCTCAGAAACTCAAAGGAGGTTCCAGTCTGTCTCATAATGTCACTCTGAATCAAAATTGAGTAAATGACAGCTAGTATGGTTTGGGGTGTTTTCTGGTAGAAAGTAAAATTGCCCTTTCAGCATTTATATCTTACCCCAAAATGGATCCATGGAAATGCTACAACTAACCCACTAGTCCAAAAAGCATCAGGCTCCAGGACTAAGTGAGAAGGCTATTTCTGGATCCTGGTCTGACCTGAGATGAATGACTTGATTCTCTCTATAGATGGCATTATGACTGTGCCCATTTCTGGAATTAGAAGTGAAGGAAGTTTGATGTGGTTTCCTGTTGTGGCTGTGGCTGGTTTGTTTCCTGCTAGCCTGCTTCTCAGCTAAGAAAAATAGAGTGAATAGAATGTGTTTTGGATGAAAAGACAAAACTGGGGAGCACTCCAGGCATTCTTGATGAAATTCTGGACCCACTGGCAAAGTGTGAAATGAGCTGGCCAAGAATCAAGGTCTGAGAAAGTGCTGTGCTGGTCCTTTGGGGATATCGTACACAAACACTCTTGGTTGAGGCATTTGAGCACAAAAGCCCTTGGAAAGACCAGGATCAGCTGGAAAACCGCTGGCTTGAGATTGCTGGGTTGAGCAGTGAGTGGACCCCACCCCTTTGTGTGGATTGCCTTTTCTGAGCAACAACATGGAGTGAATGAAGGAGCAAAACAAAGGGCTTCTGTGGAATTAAGGAGCTCCAAGGCTATGTGAACAATTGGTGACACTTTGCTCCAAGCCAGGTGCTAGAGACAGCAATAAGGCAATAAGCCCATAAGGTCCTCATAGCCAACCCTCCCTCAACTCTCTCCTAACCCCTCTGAACCTCAGCCTCCCATGAAACATGTCTGGAGCCCTGGGTAACATAGTGGTTATTCATTAGGCCACTAAACGCAAGGTTAGCAATTCGAAGCCACCAGCCCCTCCTTGGGAGAAAGATGGGGATTTCTACTCCCCTATAGAGTTCCAGTCCTGCAATCTCACAGGGGGCGGGTCTACCCTGTCCTGTAAGGTTGCTGAGAGTCAGCATCAACTCGATGACTTTTAGTTTGGGAATAATGCCTGGAGTCCTTTTCACTGCAGATGGTTAATTTCCTGCTAATTGAGGGGAGAGAGAGAGAGAGAGAGAGAGAGAGAGAGAGAGAGAGAGAGCTCAAGTAGAAAGAAAATGTTTTGAAAACAGTGATGGCAACAAAAGTACAAATGTGTGTGGCACATGAATGAATGTATGGATTATGATAAGAGGTATACAAGCTCCCAATAAAAATAATTTTTAAAAAAAGCTTGGAAGTTTAAATTCACCCAGTAGCTCCTCAAAGAATGGACCTAGTGACCTGATTCCAAACGCAGCCATAAAAATCCCATGGAGGACAGCACTACTCTGACATACTTAGGACTTTTATTGTTCCTACCATGTAGGAATACCATAAGGAGTAAGTTTCTGGAAGTGGGGTGGAGTCGGGGTGCATGATGTGAAGCATATCCCTGAGTAACTTTGGAAAATGGAATTTGGGATGGGAATTACAAGGCTATATGGTAAAGTTGTTTTCCAGGTTAAGACCCGTCCCCCACCCACCACCATGGGGATATGGGGATATAGTTCTGAAACTGATGCACATGATTTCTGTAATTGAAGAAATAGGTAAATGAATGGTGAAATTCATGCTCCTTAATTCCCCCCAAAGCTGTCTGGCCTACGAGTTTCCCCGATAAGGCTAGGAAAGTAGTCTGCAGTAGACACTGTGAAGTAAGCTGTCTTAATAGAAAACATTCAAGCATTGAAAAGTGAAAATTCAAAGTCTGTTTAAATAGCTGTTACAGTTAATCCCCATTGTGAGTGAAAAACATCTCATACAGGTATGGGCATACCCAGTCATTTGGCAGGAGTTAGAAAGATTTTAATTTGAAGGGCCATATCAAGTCATTGCTGGAACTCTGAGGCATAAGCCTTATGAAAGGCTGTATAGTCTTAGACTTTACCAGTAAGGCTTTCAAGTTCTCTTTACTTTCAGCAAATAAGCCTGTGCTATCTCTACATTGTATAATCTTACCCAGTCTTCCTCTAACCAAACAGTCCTAATTCTTTGACAATTTACTTGGCAAACAGATTGAATACATGTGGTGAAAAGAGATAACCATGATACGCACCCATTATAGTTTTAAACCATGTGGTACTGTTTGACTCACTGTCGCTTAAGTTAGGCACTGGTTCCACAAGAACACAATTCTGAACTTCTACCCTGCTGCGCAATGTTATCTGTAATTTATGTTCCATACAGTTGAACGCCTTTGCATAAGCAAGGAAAACAAAGGTAGACATATTCCCGATGGTCTTTGCTTTGATCCAAGATTCACCTGGTATCAGCAGTGCTCTTTGTCCCTGTCCTCTTCTGAGGTTGGCTTGAAGCGCTGGCAGTTTTCCGCTCTTGTGCGATTGCAACTGACGGCAAGATGTAGTGGTGTAAAACACCTTTAATGTTCATATATCTAATAATATGGTTTAGAATAATGTATGCATTCTTTAAGACCATAGAAGTTTTCTCTACCATACTCATCTGACCTAGCACCCTCTGGGTCTTTAACTCTTTACCTTACATGTCATCATTTCTACCAGCTGTCTCTTTAATACAATCTGGCTGCTATCTATCAAGCACTTCAAAATCTTTCTTCCTTCTGTCAATTGTCTACTTCCAAAACAAATTCCACCTTTCGAGTACTTTTTTACATTAGCACCCACTTCCTAGTACCAAAATATGTATGTTTCCTGGATCTATTTTAAAATACCACACACGTGGTGGTTTAAAACAATAGAAATATATTCTCTCCAAGTTCTGGAAAGAAGTAGTCTAAAAAGATCATGCCAGGAAGGTTAAAGTTAATGGCAACATATGTATGTTTGCTTAATACTAGGGAATGATGGATTGTTATAAGATCTGTGAAAGCCCCCTACCACCAAAAAAATAATTTTTTAAAGAAAGTCAATGTTCCAACCAACAATTCTAACATAAAAACTTTCCTAATTAATCTTAGCTTCCGGTGCTCTGGAAGTCCTTGACTTGTAACTGCATTGCTTCAATCTATACCTCTGTCTTCATAAAGTCCTCTGTGTCCATGTGTCTTCTTTATTCTTTTATTAAAAATCATTTTATTTGAAGCTCTTATTTGAGCTCTTACAGCTCTTATAACATTTAATACATCAATTGTATCAAGTGTATTGCTACATATGTTGCCATAATCATTTCCAAAATATTTTCTACTTGAGCCCTTGTTATAAGTTCCTCCTTTTCTCCTCTCACCCTTGTGGATCCTTGAATTTTATGTTATTATTCTTTCTTTTTCTTGGATAAGGACATTAGTTTTTATATTTAAGTTCCACACTAATTCCAGTGAGATATCATCTCAGAAGCCTTAATTCAATCCTATCTGCTAATTTGGAGATAAGGTCATATTCACAGGTACCCT
>PVJH01033688.1:0-21360 GCA_004026705.1 Nesogale talazaci | reverse complement strand
AAAAAAAAAGATGAGTGACTTGGGAAAGAAGATGACTGGTTTCCACAGAATGTGTCATAACCTCTGCTTGACTGGTAAAATTTTCCTCTGCATAAGTAGCCTTTTGATGTGCATTCATAGGAAATGTACATGTCTTCACTTTTCTGGCCCACCCAGGGAAATCTATATACATACCTCTTCCCCAAATCGTTTGGTCGATAATTTATCAATCATGCTTTTTCCACGTCCCTGCCCATTCAGCCAAACCATTTGCCTTATTCCATGAATCTATATGCAGGCTCACAGAGAACCATTCCTCCTTCCAGGTAAAATCAGCTACCAGGTTAACAGCCATTCTCCCATTAGAGAAATTTCCCTTTCTCACTGTCCTTCAGGGATGTGGCAGACAGGGACTATAGAGTTGCTGTTGTACAATTTTGGATGCTAACAGGTACTGGGAAGAATTATCTGTAAACCAATCACCAGTTTTCTGAGTTTTATGGAGAAGGAAGACTTTTGTGGTACCACTATAAATCAGAATTGACTTGATGGCGCTTAACAACTTTTGTGTAAATATGTATGTATAAATATATATGCACATAAGTATATAATACACATAGATTTATGACATATATGGTAAATACAGGTCAGTGAAAAAAAGAAGACCTTCAGTGAGATAGATTTACACAATGGATGTAATAATGGACACAAACAAAACCATGAATGTGAGCATAGTAGCAGAGTGAGCAGGATGTCATTCTATTACACACATATCAGAACCAAATGATGTGAACTTAAAAACATGACGGCGTCATATTTATTTCTTGCCAAATTCAGTTTAGAAATATCACAGACTTATCTGAACAGGTCTCTTCTATTTTTTTGTGACCCTTTACTAGCCAATTCATTGCTTCTAA
The DNA here is from genome assembly GCA_004026705.1 of Nesogale talazaci. Classification (NCBI taxonomy): domain Eukaryota; kingdom Metazoa; phylum Chordata; class Mammalia; order Afrosoricida; family Tenrecidae; genus Nesogale; species Nesogale talazaci. The sequence continues at coordinate 20,464 of PVJH01033688.1, read as the reverse complement.
ACATCCTTTCAAGGGTATCAAACCCATAATGATGATAATTAAATTTAAAAGTGTTCCCATGACTCTATTTTAATGAATCTGCACATACTTTTATAAATGATGGGTTATTGTCCACAATTTTCAGAGGAATTTTAAGTTAATGTAACCATTTATGACTTTGACTCCCTTCTTCCTATTGAATGACCTTGGGGAAGTCAACCAATAACTCCTTTGTTTTACATTATTCTTGAATTTTAGGTTCCTTCACTTCAAGCATGATCAAGAATCCTGGATTTTAAGAGGTGATTGTCCTGCAGTTACCCTCCATTAACCATCTCCCTCCGGCTTTCCTTTCTTGGGCAATCTCTGGGGGCCAGTGAACACTTGCTACATTCAGGTAATTTTCTTTGCTTCCTCCCTTATTCAATCTCAACTACTCTTGAGGAGGGAGACACTAGAGGAGACTATACATGAGCACATATGCAGGAGCGAGCCAGATCTGCATGTGACTGAGGGTCTTAGTTCATGTCTACCAGTAAGTAGAGTCTTAGCACCTACATCGCAGGATGAGTTCCAGGATGCAATGCAAACATAGCACTTTCCAAAAGACCTTGCACTCAGAGGATTTCACATGCTATGTTATTATGAGGCTAGTACAATTTGAGTATTTAAGTTGTGATGCTTTCTTTCCTCTTGGCTTCCATACATCACTATGTACACAATTCATCTCATTTCAAATAAGGCTTTTTCTTTTTTGTTTGCCTACTTTAAGATCTCTTTTTTGACTCCTCTATGTTGGGGTTCCCTGAGATTGTGTCCTTGACATACTGCTTACTTTTGATACCCTCACTTTGGGTTATCTCATTAACTCTCAGACTTATCTCTACATAAAACTAAGTCCTGTCAAGTAGACTTTGAGTCGACCATTTCATGTGTATCAGAGTAGAATTGTAAACCATAGGCTTTTCAATGGCTGATTTTATTGGAAATAGACCATCAAGTCTTTCTTCTGAGGCACATCCGGGCAGACTTAAATTTTTAACATTTTGAATAAGAGCTCAGTGTAGGAATCTTTTGAACTACCACTGCCATCAGGTAGACTTCTGACTTCTATTGCCCCAAGAGCACAGAACTACTCCCTCTGGTTCCCAAGGCTGTAAATCTTTATGGGAGCCAAAAGCATTGTCTTTATCATGTGGAGCAGCCAGTGGTTTGAATTACTAACCTTGTAATCAACTGTTCAATGCATAACAATGTCATCATACTCCTTATATAATGACTCAAAAATAAATGTCTCCTGCCCAGGCCCTTTCCTTTAACTTCAGAATTGGACTTTTTAAAAACCTTTCCTATAGATTTAACTATCCTGAATTTTATATATAGAAAACCATATGACACCCCTTCCTACAAAAGCTAACAAAAATAACAAAAAAAAAACCCCTCAATTGAAAAGAAAGCAGAAACTATTAGAAAGTAGAGAAACTTTAAAATGGATCAAAAAGGAAATCAACTGATAAAGTGCTCATTTATGTAATTGCTTCTGAAATAGTCTACTTTTCAATGCGCTCTGTATGATAACAAGATGCATATCCTTCATCTATGGTCACATTCACCAGAGACTTAATCCATGTGAATTTCCTTCACTGTTTTTATCTTGTTTGTTTTTCCAAAATGGGAACAACTTTAAAATAGGTGAAAAGAGAGATTGAATGATAAGATAATACATTTTAACCTAACTATATCTACTATAATTAACTTTACAATGCTTTTCTAAATTACCAGAAAAATTGTAAACTCATGAGGTCTACATCAGGACTTGGAATCATCATTTCCAAATCAGCCCCTCTTCTGATACTTCTGCTTCAATTGGTGACACTACTCAAGTTATAACTTTATATATGATAGGTCCCTGTGCTTCCTGATTCTGCCATTTTACTAGTTTTCCCTTCTGTATGTTACCAATCACATTATCTATGGAAGCTGTCAATGGTAGCTTATTTAGTCATTAGTGGAGAGTTAGCTATACAGGTGTGACTAAGTTAAAGATCTTGAGATGAGAGAACATCTTGGATTGTCTGTATGAGACCTACATACCCTCTCGAATAGCCTCATAAGACTGAGCGCCGAGACACAAAGACATGAAAGTAGTATGAAGGCAGAGGCAGATGTTGGAGTGAGTTTTGAAGCCACCATCGAGGGAGGTTAATGAATTCCAGGAGTCATCAGAAACTTAAAGAAGCAAGAAAAAGATTGTAAGCTGTGTTCAATATCACAGCAGTTTCTGCAGCATTTTCCCAAACAAAAACAAAAAAAATTTCTGCCTCAGATACCCACAGGGACAATTTTACCCTGTCTTATAGGATCGTTATGAGTCAGAAGCCACCAGAAGGCAGTGAATTTAGTTAGGAGTCCCTGCAGCATAGTGAGTACACAAGGGACAGTGAACTGCCAGGTATGCAATTCAAACCAGCAGCAGCTCTACAGCAGACAAGACTTTCAACTCCCTTCAGCAGTGAAAGTCTCGGAAACACACAGGGGAAATTCTAACCTAGTCTATCAAATCACTAAGAGTCAGGATTACCTTGATAGCAGAGAATTTGGAGTTGACGGGGGTCATTAAGAGCAGGGATTGATCTGGCAGCCATGGCTTTGTTTGGGAGGAGAGAGGTCAATAAGGGGTTGATAGAAGGTAATGACTCAGGGCATCTTTTTATGTGATTTTAGACCATTTGTATACCTTCTCTGGTGAAATATATATCCAAATCCTTTGCACCCTTGAAATGATAAGAATTGTGCTATTCACATGACTAATAAAATTCAACTTCATCCAGGAAACTTTCTTCACCTGATGCAGTTAAGACAATTTATTTCCACACATCTTACCTCCCCCACACAGAGAGACATATATAATTTGATTGTTTTTATTTACGTGTACATGTTCTTTTTAAAAATCATTGTATTGGGTCTCTTACAGCTGTTATCACACTCCATTCATCCACGCATCCATTGTGTCAAGTGCATTTGTACATATTCTCAGATGCATACAAACATGCACACGCTTGTGTAAATGTGTTGTGGCTGCTAGGTGCCATCTAGTTGGTGCCAATCAATAGTGACCTAATATATAATGAAAATAAACACAGCCGAATCTCACACAATCTTTATAATTGATATGTTTCAGCCACCACTGCCTACACAGCTATTCCATCTCATTGAGGATATTTCTCTCTTTTTTTAAGCCACTACTTTATCATAAATGATGCCCTGCTCCAAGAATTTATTTCTCGTCCAAAGAAGGACTATCTTCCGATCCATGGAACATTATGGCTATTCTCAAGACACACTTTTTTCCCCACTTTTCTGGAAGTTCATGATATACCTAATACTCTTGCCAACATCACAATTCAAGGACATGTGATACCTTTTGATTCAAAGGTCTTATTCATTATCCTAATTTCATATGCATATGAAGATATGGACGATGCTTTCACTTAAGTGAGGTCACCTTAGTCCTCAAAGTGGCATCTTTTCTTTTTATTATTTAAGGGGGTCTTTCACAGAAGACTTGCTTGACCAGTGTAATATGTCATTTAATTTCTTGACTGCTGCTTCAAGATGCATTGACCATGGATTCAAGTAAAGTGAAATCCTTAACAACTTCAGTATTTTTTTCATTTATGACAATGTTGCTTATTACTCCAGTTGTGAGGATTTTCATTTTCTTTGTATGGAAATGCAATTCTTATAGAAGGCAGTTGTCTTTGATCTTCATTAGTCAATGCTTCACATGTTTTTCACTTTTAGCAAACAAGATTGGGTGATCTGTATATGGGAGGTGTGTTAGTCCAGGTAGACTAGGGAAACAAAATTCACAAACATACATATGTATATAAAGGAGAGCTTTATATAGAAGAACAATTGAACATTGAGAAAATGTTCAAATGTCCCAACCCAGTCCACATCAGGTCCATAATTCCAATATTAGCCCATATGTCCAACAGCAATCTATAAAGTCCCCTTTAGATTCATAAAACACATGCAATGAAGCTGAATACAGAAAGGTCACAGGTGGGTGCAAAGTCAGTGGTAGTAAAAGCATCTCAGCACTGGAAAGGGTATCTCTGTGGCTTCTCTAGCTTCAAATGTCTGGGTGCTCAACACACTAGGTAAATCCAAATTTCCATCAACTGATGAATGGATTAAAAAGCTATGGTACATACATACAATGGGGTATTATGCATCACTGAAAAGTAGTGATGAACACACGAAGCACATCTCTGCATGGGAAGAACTGGAGGAAATTATGCTAAGCAAAGTTATCCAGGCGCAAAAGGACACATACAATATGAGTCTGCTGAGGTAAGCTTAATAATAATTTTTAAAAAATGCAAAAGTGGTATCAGGAAAAATCTACAGTATACAGATAATCCTGGGCCCAGTTAGTACAGCTGGGACCAAACCAAATCCAGGGCTACATATAGAAGCCAACTAGGGTGGGGTGAAATCCTGTTAACTATAGAGGGAATGGGATACTAACCCACCCAAGGGGAGTGTATTTTTTATATCTCCAAAGGACAACAGGAACCAAACTTAATAAGGTGTTCCTGGATGTGAATGTAGCATGAAGCAATGGAGCTGAGAACCAACGGAGAGGTCTGAGAGCACAATCCCAATTCCAACTACAGGGGAACCCGCCTCTCCCCCAGGGGCGTTTGCCTTGGAGGTCAGCACCGAAGCTGCAACTGACTAGAGTACATGAGAATAAAAGAAGGGGGAAGTAGAATGAAGTACATCCTGGCCCACTGAGCCTTCAGGACAATACTCCCACTCAGAACTGCTGATACAAAGAGAGGACCATATGGCCAGCCCCAATATGAAATACAGTTACCCTCCCTGACCCAAGACATTTTGGGGTCAACATTGGAGAAACAGGGTCAGGGTTATACCCTGTCTGACCCAATCACACCAAAAAACTAAGGGTGTGCAACAGAACATGCAGCTCCAGAAAGAGCAGCATAAACATACTTTGTGACCAGAGTGTGACACCCCATCGCACTCAACCAGGAGACACTCCTGGAGGTCAACAAAGAGATCTTAAACTATTTGTAGGTTTTTATATTGTTATTATTTTACTATTTTTGTATGTATGTCTACATGTTGGATATTGGGTTTTTTTGTTGATATTTTCATTGTTTTCTTGTCTTTGGTTGCTTTATCATGGGATGCCCATTTTTTGAGCATGTTATTTTCTCCACAGGTCTATCTATATGGGGGTGGGCTGGATGGGTGGTCTAGGAGTGGGGATGATGGGACTGATGGTACCAGGGTGAATGTAGGTGCAGGGGTGTTGTTGGCTGATCCAGGGATGGGGGGAGTAACATGTGGTTCAGGATTGGTGGTGGGATGGGTGTGGAAGGCCCAATAGGAATTGATTAAGACTAATGTAATAGGGAGACAATATTGAAATCCAAATGGAGGTTAAGTGTGATGGTGGGATGGGAGGAGGTATAGGGAAATTGAGAAAAGAACTGGGGAGTAAGGGGCACTTATAGAGGTTAAATACAGGCATATACATAGGTACATATATTCATATGATGAAGGGGAAATAGATACATATGCATATACTTATAGGCTTAGAATTAGGACAGCAAATGGGCATTGGACCTCCGTCAGGTACTTTCTCAGTGCAAGAACATTTTGTTCTATTAAATTGACATTCCATGAGGCACAGCTCCCTGACACGATCACAGAAAACAAATGTGTGCCTAAGCAAATGTCTTCAAGAAAACTGATGGTGCCCAGCTATCAAAACATGTAGCATCTGGGGTCTTAAAGGCTTGGAAGTAAACAAGCGGCCATCCAGTTCAGAAGCACAAAGCCCATATGGAAGAAGCACAATAGCCTGTATGACCATGAGATGTCAAAGGGATCCGGTATCAAGCATCAAAGACCTAAAATTATATCATTATAGATGAGGGGGAGTTCAGATTGGGGACCCAAAATCCATCAATAAGTGAAGAGACATCCTCTTACAGAGGGGTTGTAGTGAGGAGATGAGTCAGTATAGGTGCAATGTCGTAGCAATGAAATGTTCTCAAGTGCTTCCTCCCACTGACTATCATTATCCTAATTCTGCCAGACAGATTTGGCTAGGCCAGGGGATGCACATTGGAGTCAAAAACATGGAAAATTAGGATAGATAATCCCTTAAGACTAGTGGGGAGTGGTGACACTGGGAGGGTGGAGGCATGGTGGAGTAGAAATGGGGAACAAATTTCTCGGATCTACATGTGACCTCCTCTCTGGGGTGTGCACAACATGGAGGGGGAGTGAGTGAAGTTACACATTAGACAGTGTAAGATATGAAGAGGTAATAACAATTTGTAAATTATTGGAAGTTCATGGGGGAGAAGGGGGAAGGGATATTATAGGGAGTTGGAATTAAGAAAATAAAGAACTAGAGGAAAGAGGGGAAGAGGAACTTATGCTGGAGGGGTTCAAATAGATAATGTAGATGAATGTGGCAACATGTGTACAAATATGCTTAATACAAATGATGTATTGAATGTTGTAAGAGCACCCAATAAAATCTATATTAAAAAAATTTAAAAAGACACTAAGTAAGTTCCAAGTGTCTTCTCTTTAGACATGTCTCACAGGGAGTGAACATAGTGTCTCCTGCCTCCAAGAAAGGATACTGGATTTCCCAGAATTCTTAGGAGAAGGCAATGCCTACACAGAGGTCTCATTGGCAATCTCCAGATTGACAGGCTTGACTCCACTCCTACACTCTTAATCCTCAAATTGACACCAGATTAGGTGACTACCAGAGGAGATTACTAATAGGTCTTCTTTAATCTTGTTTTTCTTCACATAGTCAGTTTTCTGGCATTTTTTTGCACAGTGTACAATTTGAATAATTATGGTGGAAGATGTGTTTGTATCCCATTGCTGCATGTCTATTCCATCATATAGTGACATAAAAGGACAGTTTATAATTCTACATGGTTTCCAACTCTATTATCTTTACAGAATGCTTGATGAGTTTGAACCATCAACCCTTTAGTTATTAGCTAAGCAATAAACCATGAGATAGGGCACCTAATCTCTCTATCTCTCTCTCTTCTCTGGCTCTTTTCCTTCTCTCTCTCTCTCTCTCTCTCTCCACACACACACACACACATACACACATAACTGGGCTTCAAAAAGTTTGTGAGAAATTCCCATTATCTTTAATTCAACTTTTCTTCAAATATTTTTGAAAGTCTCTTATGTTTGTCACGTATGCTCTTAAATCTTTGATAGAATGCATAATTACTTAAGAAATAGTTGCAGTTGTAAATCACACAATTTTAAAGTTAAGGTGCTCTTACTAACCACTGGCCCAATCCCCTCATTTAAAGATGAAGACATTGAAGGTAACTGAATTGCTTATTATCACTCAGGGAACTAGGGACAGAATTAAGATTAGAATCCTGATCAACTGACAGCACAGCCTAAGTGCTACTTTCATTATTCCCCATTACCACATTGAAACTTAAGACTTTAAATGATTCATTCTCTTCTGGTACTTTATGGTCCCTCCTGCCCTGATCTCTATCACCCCTGCCAGTTCCCAGATGAAATTTTAAAATCTTCTATCTTCTCCAAGGGATAAAATATTCCCACAAACCCAGTGTCCAAGTCAGACAGGCTCTTTCAGTGAGTGTGACACTAGTAAGATTTACTGTGTGACCGGGGTTTGCAATAGGTGGTGATAGGTAGAGAATTACCCCAATAAATTATTGGGCATGATTTTGGAAGCAATAAGATATTTTACTGCCCCCCCACCATTTTATCCAGGAAAAAGCAAGGAAGGAGACACTGGAGAGTAAGATAATTGTGCCATAATTCTTTCTGGGGAAGATTATGACTGTCCAACTATGGATCAATTTCTCGGTGGGTATGAAGAGGTGTCAGAGTGGATTGTGAATCACTGTTCTCTACAATAACAATTTTGGGGTTCTTGGGAAACCCAAGAATTCTTGTGAGTACCATGTGAGGTTTTGACTAAAGCGTCAACTCTGCCAGGACAACTTGAATAGAGACTCTTTTCTGCTGTACGTAAATCCCTTATGTTCAGCTTATTTGTCTTCACCAGTGCTTCAAGATTTAACCTCAGGACCCAGGGGTGTAGGCTTGTGATGAGCTATCAAAGTATTTGCCAGTACAACCTGTACCAGATAACTGGATATGCTTTAATGCCCTACCAAGAATTGTCCAGCCAAATTTTATTTGGACATCTCCCCTGACATCTCCTTCTACATAAATCAGTGAGTATCCTTCTCTGAGTTCTTCTTTATCTGAGCTCCACTTTCTGTATTATTTCCTTGATAACTCTATTTCCAGCTTTACAGCCACTGAGTGTAAACCAAACCCTTCCTCTCTGTTGTATCTCAGATAACTGAAGCGAACACTTCTTTCTAACCAGATAAAGAGACACCCATGAGAGACCTCCAAACTACCCACCCACTTGTGATTCCTTAAAGGGGAAGTGGCTTCAAGTACCCATAGATTCAGAGGGTTAGGATGCCAATAATCTTGGTTTGAGTTCCCCCAGGAAGCAGTTCCTGAGATTTGCGTTCAAGTGCAATATTTTCTTAGCAGCATTACCCTAAAAGTACACCCATGTTGAAGTGATGAAATAAAACAAAGATAAGGAGGCAAACACTAACAAGGGTGTTATCCAGCAAAGACTACAGCAGAGCTGGGACTAACTGCTTCTTGTAAACACCAGGGATAATGTGGAAAACACACCTCTGGATTATTTGAAGAGAGAGAGCTTGGGTATTTTATTCAATAGCTCCTGTCACTCATTGTTTGAGCACTTCCTTTTTGTTGTTGGGTGCCATCAAGTCCATCAGAGCAAATGAAATGCTGTTTGGCCCTGGGCCATTCTCACCACAGTTATGTTTGAACCCACGGCGGCAGCCGCTGTGTCCATCCATCTCAAGAAGGATCTTCCTCTTGTTCACTTCTCTTAGGGGACATACATTTCCCAGCACCCTCAACATGTTCCTGCACAGGATAATGAGACTGGCAGTCTGAGAAAGTCCTTCAGAGAAGGAATGTAAGGAACGGTAGGTGGAAGTCAGCTGGTATGCATGAAAATGATAAGGGCTGAAGGGAAATGGATGGAGAATTGACTGTTCCTGCTCACCCCATGTAGAGGTGGTCGGAGAAAGACCACAGAAATCTGACCAGAAGCTGGGATGTATGACTCTCTCTCCTGTGGCTGTGCTCCCCAACAGAAGACTTGAAACAATGGAAGGGATAAATAGAGTAGAGTGGACCACAATCCTCCTTTGATTCGAAACCTGCTACCTGCCTGTTTGTCTAGTCTCCAAGCAAAGACAGTCTTTTACATTTTTTCTGTATATATATACCTACAAAACCAAAGGCAAAAGAATAACCTCACTGACATGGAATCGATGCTGAATCATAGCAAGCCTATACAACAGTGTAGAACTCCTCCTGCAGGTTTCTGCGACGATACTTCAGGGGGTTAGAAGGCTTTCTCTTCCTCCTGTGGAGCTGGTGGTCGCAAACTGTTGACCTTGTGGTCAACAGCCCCATGTTTAACCGTTATGCCCCAGGCTTCCCTATATATACATACAGGAGAATCAAATTTTGCAAAATATAAAAATTGTACTCAAATTTTAATGTCTTTCAATAATGTTTTGCTCATTCAACCACACTCAGTAATTTATACAAGGATAAGTCAAAAAGTTCAAAGTACAATTAAAGTATTAGCTAAAAACAAGACTCCAGGAATTATGGAATGCCAGTGGAAATGTTTCAGCACACTGACGATAGACTAAGTACTTACTTGTCTGTGTCAGGAAGTTTGGAAGACCACCACCTGCCAAACTGATTGGAAGAGATCCATATTTATGCCAATTCCAAAGAAAGGTTACCCAAAAGAATGTTTAAACTATAGAATGATATAACTGATATTACATGAAAATAAAATTTTGCAAAAATGAGTTCAGCATTATATCATCAGGGAGCTGCTAGAGGTACAGGCTCAATTTAGTAGAGGACATGGAGCAAGGGATGTCATTGCTGATGTCAGATGGATCTTGGCTAAAAGCATAGAAGAACAGAAAGATATTTACTTGTGTTTTATTGACTATGCAAAGGCATTGGACTGTGGATCATAACCAATTTTGGATAACATCGAGAAGAAGAGTAATTCTAGGATATGTGATTATGTCCATGCATAGCTTGTACATGGATCAAGATGCATTTAAAGAAACAGAACAAATCTGCTACATAATGCCTCTTGAGGATATTGAAAAGCAAGGATATCATTTTAGGATAAAGGTATGCCTGACCCAACCCATGGTATTTCATTTGCCTCATATGCATGTGATTATTCTCTAGAAAATAATCTCTCTTGATCATGTGTCCAAGGTATGTAAGACAAAACTTTACCATCCTTGCCTATAAGAAGTTCTCTGGCTGTATTTCTTTCAAGAGAGGTTTTTTTGGTCCTTTTGGCAAGTCATGATTGGGATCAATCTGATGATTATGTTTCATTCATTTTTTACAAGTCATTTTATTGAGAGTTAATACAGACAGCCTATCATTCCTTAGGTCAATCACATCCAGCAGTATTATGCAATTGCTGTCAAAATCTATTTAAAAATAATATTTTCCTTCTTGAACTCCTTGACACCAGTCTCCCTTTATTACCCCCATCCCTCACCATTCACCACTGTATCCCAAGAAATGCTTATTCTACTTTCTGTCCCTCTAAGTTCATCAATCCTGGATTTTACACACCAGAAAAATATATAATGCAAGTTCAGGTGGGTGACCCCAATGACATAGCACATCTGAAATAAACCTCAAAATGAACAAGCAAAAAAACAACAAAATACAAACAATGTTGAAAAATGGATCAGGTCTAGCATGCATCTAAGGGGTGGATCAACTGACAAGGTTTAAACTATTCAAATCAGGTTTATCATTCTGATCTTCTATAGTCATCTCTCTCATTGGTAACCACTTTCTTCCCATCACTCTATTATGGCTAAAGAGAAATCACTGCAGACTTATTTCCTATGTTGATCCCACAAATGTATCTTGGACTCCCACTGGCATCCATAGCTTTCTGTAAACCAGATTTTCACAATTTAGGCTCTGATACCATTCCCTCTTTTGACTTTAGATTATATGATTTGCAATCCTGATGATTGATATTGGTGTGCTTCTTCCATATGGACTAGTTGTGATCTCACTTAGATGACTACTTCTTTGGCAACAAGTCTTTAAGACCCAAGATGCTATTTTATCCAATAGCCTGGCATCATCAAATTTCTTCCCCACACTTTGCTACATCATCCTTACCTTCTGGGTTTCCTTCCAGAGGGCGAGTTTCAAGCAGGTCCATGATGTAAGTTCTAATCGTACTTAAACTGGAGCTGGGATTTTGTGAACCCCAAGCCCATTCCTATACCTATGTTTTAATTTGTCTGCCTTTGTCTCCCTTTTAAAACATCCTCACAACTAAAGCAATAAATAACATGATATTAAAAGGAGAAAGGTTTGAGGTTGCTTGGGTCCACAATCAGAGCCCATCTAAGTAAGTCAAGAAATTAAATATGTTTTGCAAAAATTAATAAATATATTTAAAAGCATAGATACTACTTTGAAGACCAAGGTGCACATGACCCCAACAATGGTGTTTTCAATCACCTCTCATGCATGCATCTGGACAATGAGTAAGAAAGACTGAAAAAGAATTAGTGTCCTTGAATTAGGGTTTTGACCAAGATTATTAGAATATGAGGGCTACTAGAGGAATTAATATACGATGTCATGTGATATCTCATGTGTTTAAATAACAGAGCCAGGATGATCCTTAGAAACAATGATGGCTAGACTATGTCTCATGTACTTTGGACATGTAATCTGGAGGAAACAGTCCCTGAGAAGGGCTTCATGCTTAGCAAACATTTTTTAGAAACCATAGACATCAAGTCAATTCCATCTTGTGGTGAATCTACAATACAGAGAAACACTACCCATATGAGTTTCTGAGACTTTAAATTCAAATTATCGCTGGAGCAAATAAATAGTCTCTTCTTTTTCCTTCAGAGAGTCTGTGGGTTCCAACTGCTGCCATTGTGGTTAGCAGTTCAATTCATAAACCACTACACTGTCAGGGTTTCTTGGTCAATGTATGTGATATCACATGCAAGTAAAAGGAAGCATGCTTGGTAAAGTAGAGGGACAGTAAAAAAGAGGAAGGTCTAAATGAGATGCATTGACATAGAGGCTTCAACAATGAACTCAGGCCACAGGAACAATGGTAAGCAGGGGTCAGGACCAGGCAGTCTTTCATTTTGTGGGGACAGGGTCACCATGAGTTGGGGTTCACTTGATGACGCCTAGCAACAAAAGCAACATCCCATTTGTCTCTTGCTCTCTATACAGGTTACACCCAAGTACAACGAAGTGTTCTGGAATTCCTCTTCTTCCCAGTGTTATGCCTAACTTGTTATCATGCACACAGTCTAATGTCTTTGCATAGTCAATAAAACACAGGTTAACATCTCTCTGATATTCTCTGCTGTCAGTCAAAATTAACCTGACATTTGCAATGCTATCCCCCATTCTATGTGTTCTTCAGAAACCAGCTTGAATGTCTGACAGTTTTCTATAAATGTACTGCTGCAACCATGTCTGAATTATCGTTTTTCTTTGCTCACTTGTGATAATCAAGATATGGTTAAATAAATTCTGCACTCTGTTGTATCAGATTTCTTTGGGATGGACACAAATATGGATTTATTCCTGTCAATTTCTTGGTGCAGATATATCGATGCTTCCAACTTTGTGTCCATTTATTGAAACATCTCAACTATGATATTTGTCTATTCCTATCACCTTATTTTTTGACAACATCTTCAGTTCAGTTTGGATTCTTTTCCTTGAATATCATCAATTCTTGATTATATGGTAAATCTTGAAATGACTTATTAATGACAAATTATCTTAGGTTCAGAGACTGTGTATTATTTCCATATTTTTTCTTTCTTTGCCTTTCTTGTTAAACAATTTCCCAGTTTCCATATTTTCCTAGCAAATCCTTCAGTGTCAGAACTCAGACTGGAAAGTTTTCCTAACTTGAGAAAAGATGAGTGCATTTCTTCCTTTTGATTTTCTAATTCCAGATCTTTGTTCATTATAGCACTACCACTTTCCAGTTTGCCTTTGAACTCTTCTGCTCAGCTCTTTTGATTCATCATTTCTATCATTTATCTTAGATACTCTGTGCTCTAGAAAAAAGTTTCAGAGTGTCTTCTGACATTCCATTGTGATCCTTTTTCTTCCTTCTCTTGTCCTTTTAATGACTTTTTAATCTCCTTATATATGATTGGACCTCAAAAGGTCTGTGGAAAAATACAATAAAATGTCATCAGCTTTCCCCCAAAATTGTTTACTGTCAGCTCCTTTGTATGAAGTCCTTGATATCTTAGCAGAACTCATTTGCTTTTTGGTAATTCATACTCAATAAGTCCTATCTGCTCTTTAAGTAGCCTCCAAATTCAGGTGAGGTATACTAAGGATCCTTGGTTACCAGTTGAGATGCTAACTGAAAGGTCAACAGTTCAGAACCACCAGATGTGTCACAGGAGAAAGGTGAGACTTTCTGATCCTATCGTCTCTGAATCCTATAGTCTCAGAACCTCATAAGATAATTTTACTGTGCCTTATAAGGTGCTCTGAGTTGCAATAAACTTGATGGTGGTGAGTTTTGAGTTTATAGGCTGTACTTTGACTCTTTTGGTCTTTTCTTAGTGATCTGTGATGTCAGCTTGAACTTGCAGAGGATTGATGGATGGTCTTTATTGTATTCAGTGCCCCATCGTGTTCTGACTGATGATATTGAACTTCTCCATCATCTCTTTCAAAAGACTAAGTAAATTTGATTCTTGTGTGTTACATCTGGTGACGTTTATGTGTATAATTGCTGTTTGTGTTGCTGAGAAAAGGAATTTACAATGAATGAGAGATAAATACTAATGACAGATCAATAGGAAGTTAACCTAAAAAGACCCATGGCGTTGACACTGATGCCTACAAGCCCTGCATAAGATTTACCAAGCTGTCATGGGAATGTGTACATTGGGATTGTGGTGCTGGAAAAGCATACTGAAATTACTATGGACTACCAAAAAAAACAAATAAGCTTGTCTTGGAAGAATTTCAGCCAGAATGCTTCTTAAAAGCAAGGATATGAAAACTTCATCTCACTCTGTACATGTTATCAAGAGAGATCCATCTCAGGAAAAGGACATCATGCTTGGTAAAGCACATGGGACAGAATAAAAGAGAAAGATCTTCCACAAGATGGCTTGAAAGAGTGGCTGCAATATTGAGCTCAAACTTAAAAATGGTAAGGATGGTGAAGGACTAGGCAGAGTTTTTTCTCTTGTACTTGGGATTGCTATGATTAGGAACTGCCTTTCCCACACCTAACAACAACAACAACAACCAACAACAACATATCTTTATAAAGACCAGCTAGCTGCAACTTCCTCCTAAAGTCACTGACCTTGTGGTAAAAAGATCCAAACCCAATAGACAGCACCACCAGGACTCGAAATAGGAAGTTAGGATATTTCAAATCATATCGAGCTTGTTTCTTGGACCTGAGTGACATGTAAACTTTTCTTGCAGTACTGAGCTGCATTCTCCTTGACTTTGCTTAGCTTCTGTGGAGAAATAAATCCACCTCCAAAAAAGCCATATGAAGAATTGATAAAAACTTTCACATACACAATGGAGGGAAACAAGATACATTGAGAGCAGATGAGAGGACAATTTTTTCTTGTTGTTTTTGTGTGCTATCGCATTGATGGTGACTTATAACACCTCAAGACAGCAGGGTAAAACACATCCATAGACTTACTAAGGGTGTCATCCTTCAGGAGCAGATCACCACATCTTTTCTCCTGTAGAGCTCCTGGTGGACTTTGAATGATCAATCTTTCAACTAACAGCCTAAATTCTTGACCAGTGTGCAATATTCAGAGAGAAAAGCCCCTAGGGAGCGTTTTCTGCTGAGATGGGGAAATAGTCTCATTATGACCAATTTCTAGCTACTAATTGAAAGTGGAGTTGGAAGAGGTAGCTTTTCTGTGCCCCCGGAGTTGGGAAGAGGTAGCTCTTGTGTGCCTCCAGGAGTTGACTGGAAAACACCGGTGGCTAGGGGTCAAAGAAAATGGTTTGAAAAATGAATATTTTAACTCCCATATTTAGAACTAGACACAGAGTTATCACCTCACTTGCTAAGCAATTCCTGAGGAAGACACAAAGTTAAAAATAACAGTTGCACATGCCAAATATTGAGTGAAACATTTTATCTTTCCTCCTAAGTCAAGTTTTGGGACTCAAAAGTATGTGTTTTTCTGTTCAACTCCCAGAAAAATTTTAACCAAATTTGATCATTTCAATTTCCCTGTCTGGGATTCAAAAGAAACAGGACAAAATATTAAATTTGTTTTATACGTCGCATAGGTAGAAGAGAGATCAGAGGAGACTGCTTGGGTGCAGTTCTTCTTTCCAAACTCAACAATCAAAATTATCACTCAACTTTGTCTGTTATGGGAATCATGTTAGAGTTCTAGGAGTTCCACAGCAAAGCCCCGTAAACTGGGTCCCTATAAGAACAAAAATGTATTGTCTCACAGTTTTGGAGTCCCCAAACCTGAAATCACAGTCAGGGTGATTTTACTACCTCTGATGACTCTGACGCAGAATCTGTTCCGTGCTGTTTCCAAGCTTCTGGTTGTGGCTAAAGATCCTCGGCATTGCTTAGCATATAGCTACGTCACTCCACTTCTACCTCTCTAATCGTGTGACTGTCTTCTTGTGTTTGTTTGTTTTTAGATCATTTTATTGGGGGCTCATACAATTTCTTATCACAATCCATACATTCATCCATTGTATGCAAAGTACATTTGTACACTTGTTGCCATCATCATTCTCAAACAGTTGCTTTCTACTTAAGCCCTTGGTATTAACTCTTTATTTTTCCCCTTCCTCCCCACTCCCGTCCTTCACAAACCATTAATAATTTATAGACTATTATTTTGTCATATTGTACACTGTCCAATGTCTCCTTTCTCCCACTTCTCAGTTGTCTGTATCCCAGGGAGGAGGTTGTATGTAGAACCTAATAATCAGTTACCCCCTTCTACCCCACCATCTGTTTGTTTTTATCTGTTCCTCCTTGTCTTTTATGAGGACATTATTATTACTGGACTAAGACACACTTTAATTCAGTAGGATATCATGCTCATTTAATTGATATTGTGTAAAAAGACCCTATTTCCAGCCCAGATCTCAGGTAGAGGTAGTTAGAACTTCAAAATACATTTTAAGGGAACAAAACTCAACCTATTGTGAAAATTAATACCAAATTTTTCTAAAACTCTTCAAAAAATAGAAGAATAAGGAATATTTTGAACTCATTGTAGAATGCTACCATTACTTGCTTACCAAAGCAAGACCAATATGCCACAGAAAACTATAGACCATTATTATTAATTAATATAATTGATAAAAAATCTAAGAAGAAAGAACTATCATAATAATAAGGCGTTATATAAAAATGATTGAATACGCACTATGATCAAGTGGAATTTATTACAGGAATTCAGGGTTGACTCAATATACTAAAAAAAATCAATATGAAACTACCATTAGGCTATAGAAAAAACAAAATATAAGACAACTTCTATAGTTGCTGAAAAATCAGACAAAATCCAACCCCTTTTATGGGAAAAGCTACTCAGCAAATGGGGAAAGATCATCTTTTAAAAATGTAAATAGAGATTTCTTCCCAAGGGAAGTAATAACATTGAAAGACTTAAAAGTCTTAGTAATAATAATAATGCTAAAGTAGTAAATCCATTCATTCTACCTGATTTTTAAAATTCTCCTTGGAAAGGGCTACTCTTGGGCATTCATGTTTTTATGATTGGGAGAAATATAGAGAAACATTTGAAGCAGTTTGGGGTATACTGGGTCTTAAGTAATATTATAAAACCCTTCACTTGAATTCTGACTGTATAATCTTTAGTTGTGAGTTTAAAAAGTCTTTATATCTATGGAACTCAGTTTATACACATGTCAAATGAATATTGTAATGTTTGTTTCCCAAGGTTGCCACAGGTTAATATGTGTATAAATGAGACAGCATTCAAAAGTGAAACAAGAACTGGAAAGTCTATCTGATTCATTTTCATGTCAATTTAGGCAATCATGGATCAGTCATGAATGTGTTACTTGCCTTCACATCCCTCAATTGGAACATGTAACAAGTGGCCTATATAATCTTTGGAATCAAAGAATCTTACTTTAAAATGTAATAAGGGGGGCAGCGTACATGGAAGATGGGAGAATATCAAGAACCTCCCTTTGGAGGGTAACAACAGAATGTATTTGAATGTTAGCCCCAACTTGCATACACCAAAGTTAATGAAAAGAAAGAACTGCAATTTGATGCTACAGTCCTTTTGGGCTCTGAAAGGCTTCCAGATTGTGTGCAATTTTAAACCACTTTTTGGAGGCCAAAGAGGTACCCATGGACAGCTTGATGATTAATCTTCCAGCACACATAACTCTTCTCCTTGTCATCTCTATGTGAGAAACGTGAGCACTTCAAGCTTTCTTCTTCAGAGCTGTCAATCTGGCACCTGTCACTAGCATCTGATTCATTATAAAAATATTTAATTCTTCCAAGAAGAACTGGCAGAAAGTCCAAAGGAGAGAAAAAATGGCACAGGGAAAAATGTTTTGCAGTTTGCTGAGAAAGCTTCTGCTTGGCTCTGACTCTGATAAATATTTTTAAAAGGAAAGGAAACCCAATGGATTCTAACATTATCAATATCATCAATATTATATGGACAGAATTCAATAGCCATGTTAATAACCTCTAGGTTTTAGGACCTTGAGTTCTCTATGACTGAGGGTCTCTATCATAAGACCCAGTAGGTCTCACGCATTCAAAGTCACAGCTGAGGAGGGGTTTCTCTTGAAGAATTCTTCTACTTCAAAGATTCAAACTGAGGAAACCTTCTTTCCTATCACATCACAACCTCGAAGGGCAGTTGAGAGCTTCCCATACCTGTAGGACAATGCTCAAAGTATATGCTTCAGGAGATGCTCTGTCATCTGTCTTCAGACCTGCATCCCTCTAAGTTGGCAGTGTCCTACCTATGTGCTTATCTTGTTTTGGAGTGTCTTTTAAAAATATCTACTTTTTTTCCCCAAATGCAGAACTATTGGCATTTTGAGCCAGAAAATTTTTTGTTGTGTGATGCTGTTTGTATATGATATCTTTGTGACCTCCTTGGCCTCTATCCATTGCACTCTAAGAGCACTCCTCCAGGTGTGACATGGAGGTGGTGGTGGTGGGGAGAAATCGTCTGTCTTATAACCACTGGTTTACTTGGGAAATTTGAAATCAGCCTTCTATATCTATCTCAAATTTCACCTCTTCTGTAGTACCTTTACTGACTCACATGGACAAGTCAACTCATTTCCTCCCATGACTCTATTGTGATGATTATTTTTGCTCCTGTGATGGTTATCATACATATTATGTTAGATTGTTTAAGTACATGCTTGTTCACTAGGCATCTCACCTGAAGAGGTTGGGGGATATGCACAAATGTGCCACAGTGAAAGTCTAAAGGTACAACAGGTCAACAGGGCATCAGACTGCTCCATTTTTGACTGCAGAAAGAACAATGAGGTCTTGTCATAGGCGTGCCTTCAGGAATGAACTCTGAGGACTAAAAGGTTATGTTAGGTCTGTGCTGTTGGAGAAGTGAGTTTTGGTGTCTGGATCCCTGAAAGAAAAGAGGATTAGACTTATGGATGATAACAGGGTCTGCTCACTATTTAACAGGGAGATGCTCCTCTACTCTGGGTCAGGACTACAGTTTGACTTGGAACTATTTGTCTAGTCTCTTTTTTCTCCTCCCCCTCCCTTTTGGTATCTATCTATATAAGATAGGAAAATCAATCCCAAGAAGACAGCAATGGCAATGGAACCAAAAACTAGGCTCCTGGGGGACATGGGAGAGGAAGAGGAGGTGGGTACAGGAACAACGAGCAAACAACAGAGATAGGGGAATAGCAAGGGGTCTGAAATTGATTATGATGAGTGGGTAGCATTCCTGGTCCTGTTTGATCAATTGAAATGTATCTGATGGTAATTTATGAAAAGTGAACAAAGGGTAAACATGATAGTGTGGAAGGAGGAAAGAAAAAGAGGAAATAATAAGAAAGTAAAAATTATATATAAGTATAAATATAGATATGTATTTATAAAGATATAAAGATAGATGTATTTGTACATATGGGTGTACATACAATAAGGAAGGTGTATTTGTGTGTATATACATATGTGTGTGTATATATATTGTGGTGGTCATGTGCTTATGTCAATTTCATGATTGAGATGTAGGAGTGGAGTCTGGCCTGTTAATCTGAGTAGCCAATGAGATCTCTGTGTGGGCATGGCTTTCTCCTGAGACTGCTGGGCAATTTTGTGGTATTTCCCTGGTGGAGATGAGAAGCAATCTCCCCAGTTGTTGGGAGTCAGTCTACAAGACGACGAACTACAGACAAGACAAGATGGCAGCGTCTGTGGAGCTCGAGGAGCCAGAGGAGAAGCCACATGGCCTTACTCTGATGGAACCAGACATCTGAAGTTGGCAAACCCACGTGGAGACCCCTGGCAACGCTGAGTTGTTTCTAGCACCACTGGATGCTGTTGATTGACCTTGAGCCCAGAAAGCAAGGAGCTATGGGGATACCCCTGCCAGCACCGGGATTCTGCACCCATTGGTCTGTGACTTCATGAGTCAGAAGGAGCCTTTGTGGACTGGTATCAGGCATAAGGGCTCATATCAGACTTATGACTTTGGACTGGACTGGGTTGGGATGTTTTCTCATTTTTCCATTTCCCTATGTCCATGTGCGTGTCTATGAATTTGTTTCTCTGGTATACCCAGACTAACACACACAAATTATATATATATATATATATATATATATATATATATATATAGAGAGAGAGAGAGAGAGAGAGAGAAACATGGATTCCTAGTCTCTATTTAAATATTTCCTCAGTACAAGAATGTTTTTTCAATTAATGTAGCATTGCATGATATTCACCCTCCTGACACATCGCTGAAGACAAAATGGGTGATTGAGCAAATGTGGTGAAGAATACTAATTATGCTCAGCTATTAAGAGATATAGCATCTGGAATATCTAGGGTCTTAAAGGCTTAAAGTTAAACAAGCGGCCGTCTAGCAAGGAAGCAACAAAGCCCTCATGGAAAAAGCATACCCATCCTGTGTGATCAATGTAAAGAGGTGTCAGAAATTCAAAAACAAGCAATTAAATTGAC
>PVJH01033687.1:0-21357 GCA_004026705.1 Nesogale talazaci | reverse complement strand
GAAATGCTTGCTAGGTGACCACCTGAATCCACTTGTTGAGAGGAAGTAGGAGAAAGGGAGCAAAAAACAAAGAGGTTGAATCTCCCGGTGAGGTTTGTGGACCTGTTCCACATGCATGAGAGGAGAAGAGAGAATGGGTTGGGTAGTTTGAACCTAACCTAGCCCAAGGGAGTTGGATTTGTTGAGAATTTGTGACAAGGTCTATAGTCAAAAGCTGAGGTAGCCTATGGACCTCTAGTGTGGCTAATTGAGACAGCAGCCCATATTGAGTTAACCAGAACTTCACCAAGTGACGATAAGTTTTTTGAGCTTATGAATTGGTGCATATTTCTGCTGAATTTATGGATGACAAGTCTTGATTTGACTTTGCTAATGGATGCAGACTCACAAGGTTGCAACTGGAATGAGCATTCTTCACACTAAAGAGTATGATTGTCTGCTTAGAGCACTGGGTTGATATAAGTAGGCACTATAGAAATTGGATCCTGAAAATGAGGAGTATAAATCCATGGAGTGATTGTCTTACAAAAGTTCAGGAGTGTGAGAATATGTTGATAAAACTATAAGCTTAAGATGTTTGTGTTCACATAACCGAAATTGTTAGGTGCAGAATATTTTTGTTTTGTTCACTTATAGAATATAATGTTTAAATGATTCTGCCATATTTTGAGTTGTATGGATTTTAGTTTTATCCTTTTAGGTACAAATATGATTTTACTATTGTCCTTGCTTTAAAAATTATATATGGCTAAAGAGTTATGTAAAGGTGTCAAGTTCTCCAGGGTGATACTTAAATGATTTCATGTCAACTTGATAAATAGAATGGAGTGAGTCTAGCCTATCAGGTTACAGTTTGATGATGATGCCTGATAGATGTTACCTTACCACAAGGGTCCTAGGAGCTTCTCCTCTCTCTCTGCTTCACTGTCCTGTTCATGAGCCTCTTTGAGTCATGCTCATGGCAATCAGAGTCCCAGAAATGTGTCCACCACTATTGAAATTGCAAGAAAGTATGCCCACTGGCCTGTGATAGTCCTGTATTCTGCATCATTGTGTGCGGCTGTGCAGGCTGAAGAGGAATTTATGGACTAGTAGGACTTTTGAAGTAGGATTGGACTTATGCAATTGATCTGGACTGGACTGGGATGTTTGCTTCATATATAGTCATTTCTTGATATAAAGTTCTTTCTTACATATATGTGAGTGTCACTGGATTTGTTTCTCTAGTCAACCCAACCTAACACCAGGCTATAAATCTTTATCTTAAAAGACTACCTCTTTTCTTTCTTCTAGGCAGTGGTGGTATTCCAAGTACCAACCTGTCCATCAGCAACTGAATACTTTGAGGTTGCAAGAGCTTAAGCAGTTTGCCTAAAATCCTATATTTAGTAAATAGTACAGTCAATATTAAAGATCCCTGATAGTGCAGAGGTTAAAGTAATTAGTTTCTGACTCAAAGGTCAGAAGTTCAAATGCATCAGTTACTTCATAAGAGAAAGATGTGGTAGTTTGCTTCTGTAGAAAATCACAGTCTTAGAAACCCTATGTGGCAATTCTATGTCTGCATGGGCCTCTCTGAGTCAGAATTGACTTAAAGATAAAGGATTTTGTTGTTGTTTAGATAGTCATTATCAAAGAAGCTTAGTTAAATTCCTGGATTCTAATTGAAAATCAAGCAGTCTAGCCCATCAGCTACTCGATGAAGAACAATGTGGCGATGTACTTCAATGAAAGATCAGAGTCTTGGAACGATATGAAGTGGTTCTCCTCTATCTTGTATAGTTGATTCCATGCCACCAACTTAGTCCCAACTCAGAGTGACCCCATATTGTGCTGTGAGACTCTAAATCTTTAGAAGAGCAGGTGTCCAATCTCTCTCCATGGAATAGCTGGTGATTTTTGCACATTAGCTTTTTTGCTAGTAACGTTATAGAGTTGGAAAGAATTGACTAGGTGGCAACAGATTTAGGGATTTTGTCTTTGAGGGAAGTTAAAACTTATATTTAAACCTATGTTGGTCTACCTCCAAAATTCTTCTTGTCTTACAATGCAGAAATTAAGTATACTTGCTTTTAAAATGCAAAAGTTATCTTTGCTAAACAAAGGCATGGGATACAGGTATTTAAAAATGGAGAGGATCTGGGGTTGGGAGATATTTTTAGTTTATATTTCTGGGGAAAAATACAAATTTTCTTACACAGGTAAGGCTCAATAATTGATCTTGCTTTAACAAACACACACACACGAAAGCATCACTTGCCAAGTGGAGGATGTAGATGTATTAAATTCCTATTAGAACACAGTTTATAATGATTCAGCATTAGTCACATTTATGCTGTCTGACCACTGCATTCCCCCCTCCCCTATGCCTCATTTAAATGCTAACAGGTTGGTTGGCCTTGTGAATGTCTTTGATATGGAATCATAAAATGGTGTGACTTTTGAAAAATGGTATATAAAATTGCTGTTACTCAGATTAATTTCATGGTAGCATTTGATCGACAACAAGGACTTGTGCAATGTGATATTTGAAAATTGCAAGTAGGGGGAAGGAGTGAGCTTCAATGTGGTATGTTGTTATTTAGATGATGTTGGAAACCTTTTCCCTGATTACGTAAGTACTCTATAGAAAGAATCAGTTTTTCCAGCCAAAGCCTCCTTCAAATGGTTTTTTTTTCCTACCAGCAAAGCAATACCTATTTTTTTCATTAAGTTTTCAATAATGAAATTTGTAATTCAGAACAGAAAATAATGCAGTTATCATACTTTTCTAGATAGTATATTTATTTTAATGTTAAAATACCATCATGGCCTGTGCTACTGTGTCCCAGCACATGGAACAAAACAGCATGTACTCTCATTCTCTTTTATGATTTCAGATTGCAGAATTTTTTTTTAAACAGGATTTTCTGGGTTAAGAGACTAGGAAGTGACAACATTCGAATTGGAAAATTTCAGCAAATTGTTTGGTATCCTTGATAGCTAGCTGACAGAATGAGACGCCCATTTTAATCCTACAGTTCATGTTCCTGGTTCCGTAATTATTAATGAGGCTGATGTAGGCACAAGTCACCAATCTGCAGGCTTGAGTCACTTGAATTGTGTCAGTGTGTTCCCGTTTTATATCCAGACTTAAATATTCTTTGTATTATTATGCAACAGCTTCCTTGTTTGTTTTGCATGACTTACTTGAACTCAATAGCCACCCAGTAAGGGGATATCTACATAATTAACATACTCTCTTCCTAGTAGAATCAAGGGATTGAAGACTTTAATTTCAATTTAAGATAAAAATTATCTATCTTTTTAAGAGAAAATGCAGAAATAATTGTTGGGAGGAAATTTGATTAAATATTGACATGGCATTTAAACATCACTAATGTACACTTATATGTGTATGGAAGGGTGTGTGTGTGTGTATACACATTAGTGCATGTATACATCATTATGTGTTTCTGGTTAATTTTCCCCTTTCTGAGAAAGACTGTGAGTACTTTAATCATAGCAATTAGCAGGGTGTTTTAAAATTCCATTTATGAAGCAACTGTGTTAGACTGGGTTTTCCAAAGAAGAAAAATCAGTGTGTGTGTGTGTGTGTGTGTGTGTGTGTGTGTGTATTCTTTTATATAAAGAGAGAAACTTTAAATTTTTTATTTCATTTTATTGGAGGCTCTTACAACTCTTATCACAATGCACACATATATCCATTTTGTCAAACACATCTTTACCTATGTAAGTCATCATCTTTGTCAAAACATTTTCTATTTGAGCCACTGGCATCAGCTCCTCCTGTTTCCCCATCCCTCCCCCACCATCCCTCCCCCATGTACCCCTAATGTTCTATAAACTATTCTTTTTTTTCCTTTTTCATGCTTTATAATGAGCACTGTCCCATTTCACCCAACCTTCTGCTGTCCATTGCCCTGGCATGGAGTTCACACATGCATCATTGCAGTTTTCCCCCTCCCCTTCCCAGCTTGACACTCCTAGTATCAGTGGTCCCCTTACTGGTCCTGAGGGGTTTGGCTCTTCTGGATCCCCTGTGTTTCTAGCTGTTATCTGTACCATTGATAATATAGAATTGAGGTCATGGTAGTGGGGGCAGGGGCAGGGTGGAAGCATTTAAGAACTAGAGGAAGGTTGTATGCTTTATCAGTACTCCACTGCACCCTGCCTGGCTCTTCTTTTCCTTGTGTCTGTTTTGACAAGGGGGTTTCTAGTTGAGAATTGGTGGGTTTTGGTTCTATATTCTGTCTTTCTCCTCCTTCCCATTGATATACTTTTTGTCTGTTTTGTTTGGGGTCTTTGATGCCTGATACCTGATCCT
This sequence comes from Nesogale talazaci, assembly GCA_004026705.1. NCBI lineage: Eukaryota > Metazoa > Chordata > Mammalia > Afrosoricida > Tenrecidae > Nesogale > Nesogale talazaci. Next base: position 17,030 of record PVJH01033687.1, on the reverse strand, counting down.
GTTGGGACCTCATAATCTCAGAGGCTGGTGTGTTTTTTCCATGTGGGCTTTGTTGATTCTCAGTTAGATGGTGGCTTGTTTATCTTCAAGCCTTTAAGACCCCACATGCCATATCTTTTGGTAGCTGGGCACCATGAGGTTTCTTGAAATTTGCTTATGCACCCATTTTGTCTTCAGCAATTTTGTCAGAGAAGGTGAAAATTGCCAAGGGCCATATTAGTAAAACAAATTTTTCTTGCATTGAGGGAGTACTAGAATGAGACCCAATGTCAATTTGCTACCACACTATTTTATATATAAATTGCTCTATTCCTCTGTCATTATATATAAATGCATTTACATATATACATTCCTGTGTATACATGCCTCAACAACTGTCCTCTGCCTCCAAGTTCTTTCATTCGGGTTCTGGTAATTCCTCTGGTCACATTGCAATTGACTGAGCTCCCCCAAGCATCTATACTCTCCTTGCCATCAATTTTAGGTCACTTATTCTTCCCTTGTGCCTGGATTTGTTGGCATCACTCTCCTTCTCCTCAACTCTCCCTCTCCCCTGTTCCCCACTGAACCACCAGTCCCATTATTCTCTCCTCCAGATTGTTTATCCCACCTATCTTTGGCACATAGACATTCATAGACAAGAATATGTACAAAAACAAAGTAGAGCAAAGCATAAAAAGAAGACCAAAAATAAATCAGCAACTACTATTACAACAAAATGTAAATATAAATAAAGAGAAAAAGAAAAGCCAACGGCAGAAACTGAAGAGTCCTCAAGCTGTTCCAGGTCTGTCTGCTGACATTTATGCATATTTTTCAGTCGAGTCCGCTGGCATGCCATGCCCTGACCCCCAAATCATCTTTGGCAGTCCTCAGGGACTCTGTTGCTTTGTTACCCTGGCTGGTCCATTGTTCTCCCTTAGTGTTACACTTCAGTGTGGAGGGGTCAGATTGGGCACATCTCCACACTGTGTCCCCAGTGCTGGCCCCTTTAGCACTATGTGTCAGTGAAGGACACATTGTCCTGTCTCACGATGGGGTTGGCACTGTGATCCCCTCTTTGCCTTGGCTGCACTGAACCAGAATATTGTCCTCAGGACTTGTGCTGAGGTGTGTTCCACTCTCTCATTTCTTCTTCCTTTGTTCCTGTTCAGACACACCCCCTTCCTTGAGCTGCAGCTTCAGTGCTGTCCTCTGAAGTGCATTCCTCTGGGTGGGGTCTGGGGAGTGTTCATATAGTTAGAATTGGGGGTCAGTCCCACTGACCTCTCTTTGGTTCCCTGCTTCATGCCTGTGTGTAGCATTCACATCTTGGAGCACCTGGTTGAATTCTGGTCCCTCTCCTTTGGAGATATAACAATATTCTCCACTGGGGTGTGTAAGTTCCCTGGTTCCCACCCTCATGTCTCCCCCTCTCTCTTTTTTTTTTCTCTCCCTCCTTATTATGTGGCTGCTATATGTATCCCTGGGTTGACTTTGGCACCTGACATAGTACCTGAACCTCACCTGGTGAATGTATGTATTTAGTAGCCTCTCTCTCTCTCTCTCTCTCTCTCTCTCTCTCTCTTTCTGTTTTTGTACCTCAGTGGACTCATGTTGTACTTGTCCTTTTGTGTTTGACATACTTCATAATTTCCTCTAATTCTTCCAAGGTAGTGCAGTGCTCCATGCATTCATCACTGCTTTTTAGAGCTAATAGTACTCCATTGTATGTACATACCAGTTTTTTAATTATTTCATCTGTTGATGGAAATTTGAGTAGTTTCCAACTCCTTACAATTGTGAACTGTGCTGCAATGAACACTAGAGCACAAGATGTTTGGCCATGGTTTGCTTCTTGCCTGTTCTGAATATATGTCCATTAAGAGGATTGTTGGGTCATATGGTACTCACTTTTCACCAGTTTTAGATATCTCCAAATCCATTTCCATAATGGCTATACATACCTACTGGTCCACCAGTAGTGGACAAGAGTTCCTATCTCTCCACTAGTCTCCAACACTTGTTACTTTCTGATTTTTTTTTAATTGGGCTATCTTTGAAGGAGTTGGGTCATATTGCATAGTTGTTTTAATTTACATTTCTCTTAGGGTTAGGGATCTGGAACATTTTCTCATATGCTTATTGGTTATTTGGATTTCTTCTCTTGAGAAACTTGTGTTCATGCCTCCTCAGTGAGCAATTATTTTTTTCTTGTTGTCATTTAGCAGAGCATTGTAGATTTTAGTATTAAGGTCTTTGTCTAATCTCTAATTCCTAAAGATGTCTTCCTAGTCCTTGGGCTCACGTATTATTATTATTCACTTGTCAAATTCTTTAAATGTACACAAGTGTTTAATCTTCAGTATATGTCACTTGTCAATTTGTACCTCCTTTGGATGTGTGTCCTTCCCTCTTTACCATAGCCTATGTATACACTATCAAATTTCTCAGGATTGATCCAATTCCCTCATTGATGGCCCTAATAGTTTGGAGTTTTACTTCTAGTTCTGGGATATACCTTGAGTTTATTCTTGTGTATGGAGGAAGGAGGAAGGTAAGGGTCTTGCTTCATTTTTCTGCAGGTATATATCCAATATTTCCGACACTGCTTGTTGAAGAGGGCATTGAAGAAGTACTTGAGTGGAAGCCCAATGTCCTTCTGCTGCTGTAATATATTATAAATAAATACATATGCATAGATCTGTTCCCCTATCATTATATATAAATATATTTACAGATATACATGTCTGTTTATGGGCTGCTGTAAATATTCTTTGCCTCCAGGTTCTTTCTTTTATTTTCTTTTACTTTGCTCCTGTCCCACTATCATGTCCAGTCTTCATTTGGGTTTGAGTGATTTATCTTGGTTACATTGGCCTTGAGACCCCCCCTCCCCAAAACCTCTTGCGGCCTCATCATCATCAATTTTAGATCACTTATTCTTCTCTTGCCCCTGTAAAATCTAAAATATCTGTACACCCCCAAATACAGCCATGCAGAAACATATACAACAATATGATAGAAACATTATAGATAATGGCTAAAAAGTGGAGGAAATAAACATCTATGAATTGATGAATGGATAAATCATATGTAAAAGGCAATGCTACCATGACTTTCTTAGGTGTATTGAGTTGGATTCAACTCATTGTGTGCTATTTGCAACAGAAAAGTAGTCCTCTACCAGCCTCACAATTGTTCCTTGCTTGAGCCCATTGAAGCAGACAATGTGTCAACACAGCTCATTGAGGCTGTCCCTCTTCCTCTGACCCTGTAGTTTGCTAAGCCAAATGTCCATTTCCAGACACTGCTTTCTTCTGATAACAAGTCTAAGGTACATAAGGCAAAGTCTTTCCTTGCTCCTTTCTAAGGAGAATTCTGGCTGTACTTCTTCCAAGACAGTTCTGTTTACTTAACATTCTTCACCAACATCACAGTTAATCATTCTTCCATCTTCTTTTTTCACTTCCAATTTTTCACTTTCATATGAGGCCAATGAATCCCATGCTGTGTGTTAGGCCTAGCTTAGTTTCAAAGTGAATTTGTTGTCACATTAAAGAACTTTTACGCAGCAGATTTGGCCAATGGAATAAGCCCTTTGATTTCTTTACCACTGCTTCCATGAATATTGACTGTGGATCCCAGTAAAATGAAATCTTTAACAACTTCAGTATTTTTGCAATTTATCGTGATATCTATTTGCCCACTTGTGAGTAGCAACCTAATGTACAGCTATTGGTTTTCTTCCTCTATAGTAAGAGGGAAAAAAATGACACAAAGAAACAACTAGTCCAAATAGCTAAAAAGTGAACCTCAGCCTCCACAAGTCTGAAACCACTAGAATTCGATGGTGCCAGGTTACCACAGCTGACCAGTGAAAATAGGATCGAAATATGAAATACTGGATAAAACACATGCAAAACTTGGTTGACTTATTGGTCAAGTAAAGATTGATGAAATCCCTGTGATTATGATTCTTAGAAATGAACTTATTCCCATAGCTCAACTTTCAGCCACAAAATTGGCAGGCCTTATAGCAATGATGGGATTCAGCCAGGTGGCGCTAGCTTAGCAGAACCTACATCTAAGTTTTTGTTGAGCTCAGTGAATCAGTTGTTAAAATGACACTTGTAATTGAGGTCCTTTCTTAAGATGAAAAACTGGGAAGCTTCTTGTGGAAATTGAAAATTAATATTCCTTACTTTTTCTAAACATTCTTTGGGTCAATGACATATTCTAAGTGCCTTTATATAGGTGTTAAAATTAGATAGAACTATGCTTGTAATATTTATTTACTTATTTAACAAAACTTTTTATTCCTTTGATGAAACACTACATTTTTATTTCATTTTTTTGGGTTTTTTTGGGGTGGGCATCACTGCTTCTGGTGGTCATGGGTACTACTCAGTGCTGCTCCTGAGAGCTGCTGCTGGATTTGAACCGCCAAGCCTGCAGGTCACAGTCCTGCACTCAACCACTTACGCCACTGGGGTTCAGCCCCTTTATTTCACTTTTCACTTTAGCAAGCAAACATAGGGCATAAGAAAAAGTGCCAGTCAACCAAAGGATGGCACATCATTTGTTTCAACTTTGTGTTATATCCCAAATTTCCACAAGTTTGATATGTGAATTATACAATTTCTGAAAGTATTCAAAGAATTGAAAGTGTCAGAATAATAGCCATAAGTTCAACAGCAATGTAAAGGTCTTTTGCAAAGATTAAACAATACGTTCAGAAAAGAGAAGTCACCTAGTGCTTTCTAATCAAACACAGTGATTGTTTTCTAATTGGTCTACCTTTAGATGAATAGGTTCCCACTCTAACAGTGAAAAGATGTTTAAGGATTAATCACACCACTGCTGACACTTGGCTAAAAGCAAAGATTATTTCTAGTAGGGACTTGAATGAAGAAGGAATATGGAAATACCTTAAACAGTTGTATAGGTTTTTGTCAGATATTATTTAATATTTTTCATTAACGTTTTAAAACTTCTATAGAATAATAGTTTTATGTACCCTTTTACCTCATTTCCTGTTCTTGTATTAACTGTATGAAATAATAAATTACCTTAAATATTAAACAACTATCATTTTTGCATACTAAAAATGGTCATTTGACTATTGAGCCACCATTTCCTCATGGTGAAATAAAGATACAGGGTTTGGCTCTTCTATTCATGTCTTATGGAGAAAGACAATGTTTTCTGTGATCACTTTATACACTCTGAGCTAAGTGAGAATTGATGCTAAGGCAATGATTTTTTTTTTTTGCTATTATCTTGGTTTGGGTTAGTCATGTCTTTTTGTTTGTTTTTGTTTTTTTGGTGGGCATCACTGCCCTGTTGGGAGTTGGAGGTCCAGTCTTGCTCCTGGAGAGCTGCTGCTGGATTTGAACCTCCAAGCCAGTGGGCCGCAGTCCCGCACACAACCACTACACCACTGCGGCTCAGCCCGTGGGTTATTCATGTCTTTGTAACTTATATCAAATGGTTGAGTTGGACCATACAAGTAGAATGTGTGACATACAAAGAAACAGGATTGGTAGGTTTTGTTATTTCATTGAAATAACATGAGTCATATCAAAATCCGGAAGGGAGAGAATCCTATGACTATCAAGACGGATGTTTACTTGTGTTTTATTGACTGTAAAAAAAATTTTACTATGTGGATCGAAAGAAATTAGCAATATCCTTGATAAGAATGGGAATTCTAGGATACTTCGTTGTGCTCATGCAGAACTACATAGATCAAGAGGCAGGTGTGCAAACAGAACAAAGCAATATTGCATGACTTAAAATCAGAAAAGATGTTTCAGGTTGTATCCTCTCACCATATTTATTCAATCTGTATGCTGAGCAAATAATTAGAGAAGCTGAATTATAGTAAGAAGAATGTGTCATCAGAATCAGAGGAAGGCTTATTAATAACCTGCTATAGGCAGATGATACAAGCCTGCTTACTGAAAGCACTTGCTGATGAAGATGAAAGATTATAGCCTTCAGTGTGGATTACAAGTCACTGTAAAAAAGACCCAAAGCCTCACAACTAGACTAATGGTAAATGAAAAATATAGAAAAGTTTGATGTTATTAAGAATTTCAACTTGCTAGTTTCCACGATTGATACTTATTAAAGCAGCAGCCTAGAGATTAAAAAAAAACACATTGCTTTCAATAAATCTGCTGCACAAACCCTACTTAAATGTTGAAAAGTAGGGAGGTTACTTTGAGACCTAAAGCGAAACTGACCCAAGCCACAGTATGCAATTTCCTCATATACATGTGAAAGTTACATATCAAGAAAGAAGACTGTAGAAGAATCAGTGCATTTGAATTACAGTGCTGGCAAGCAATATTAAAAGTACCATGGGCTGTCAAAAGAGCAAATCTAGCTTGGAAGAAGTACAGCCAGAATGGTGTTTAGAAGCAAGGATTGCTAGACTTTATCCCAAGTTCTTTAGACATGTTATCATAGTGACCAATTCCTGGTGAAGGAGGTAATGCTTAGTAAAGTGGAGGGGAAACAAAAAAGAGGAAGACCTTCAACAGGATGAATTGACCCAGTCTGCGTTCCATCACACTAATCGTTGTGAGGATGGCAGCGGACCAGGTGCTGCTTGCTCTGTTGTATGCAGTGTTCCTGTGAGTCAGAAACAACTCAATGGCACCTAACAGTAATAACAACATCAAAAGAAAAGATCCAGCATTGGCATATATAAGAGATCCATATCTGAAATGGCAGAGCCATGTGGCTCCTCCAGATCCAGCATGGAAACCCGTGCCAGTATTGAGATGACTCCACCACCACCACCGGATACAGAAGACTCTCCATCCACTGGCAGGAAACCCAATCTTCCTGGAGTTAGTATGAATGCATGACTGGGTGAGTCTAAAGAGGAATTTAGGAACTAGTATTGACGTAAGTGGTAATACTGGGCTTATGGACTTGATCTGGACTGGACTGAGATGTTTCTTAATGTAAAATTTTTCTTCTTTCTTACACACAATGAGTGTCTGCCTGGATTTCTTCTCTAGTCAACCCTGGAAAACTGTATATATATCTCACACAATTAGTATCATTTACTATGATTAGAAAGGTTGGTTGGAGGACAAATGCTCTGGAATGGGTATGATGAGCACCTCTGTAAAGACACTGTAAAATTGTAAAGACTCTGTAAAATTGGTTCTCTAAGCAATGCAGACTAATTTATAAGTTTTCATCTTATGAAAATGGCATAAGTGTTGAGAGACCAAGTGAAAGCACCCAAATATAAAACCCAAACAGATTGTAAATAATAGAAACCCAAGAGGAGAGAATGGTGTTAGATCCAAAATTCTGAACATCCACTTAATAGAAGTCTATGGATAACAGTGAAAGCCAAAAACCTACTTTTAGGGGCCCCCATGTGGGTTCTGACAATGGAACAGGGATCACTGTAGTTGTAGTTAAATGTGGCACCGTGACCTTTGATTTCCCAATGTATAATTGTTATACTTTTAAAAAATATTTTGTACTTTGTCTCTATTGCACTTTTCCTCTATTTTATTCTGTTATTTTTGGGCCATTTGTTTAAACTTTGTTTTGATTTTATTTAATTAAATTAATTAGCTTATTTTAATATAGATTTTATTGGGGGCTATTACAACATTTAATACATCATTCATATTAAGCATATTTGTACACATGTTGTCACATTCATCTATATTATCTACTTGAACCCTTCCAGCATGAGCTCCTCTTCCCCTCTTTCCTCTAGTTCTTTATTTTTTAATTCCAATTCCCCAATTCCTCATATTTCCCCTCCCCCTTCTCCTTCCTCATGAACTTCCAATAACTTACAAATTGTTATTACCTCTTCATATCTCACACTGTTTAATGTGTCACTTCACTCACACTCCTTCCCGCCCCCCCCCCGCCCTGTTGCCCACACTCCAGAGAGGAGGCCACATGTAGATCTGAGAAATTTGTTCCTCCTTTCTACTCCACCATCCCTCCACCTTCTCAGTGTCACCACTCTCCAGTAGTCTAAAGGGATTATCTACCCTCAATTTCCATGTTTTTGACTCCAATGAGCATCTCCTGGTCTAGACAAATCTGTCTGGCAGAATTGGAATAATGATAGTCGGTGGGAGGGAGCATTTGAGAACATTTCATTTTTACTACACTGCACCTGGACTGGCTCATTCCCTTGCTATAACCCCTCTGTAAGAGGATGTCTATTCACTTATTGATGGGCTTTGGGTCTGCAATCTGAACTCCCCCTCACTGTTAATGATATAATTTTTAGGTCTTTGATGCTTGATACTGGATTCCTTTGATACCTCGTGGTCATACAGACTGCTGTGCTTCTTCCATGTGAGCTTGCTTCTTAGCTAGATGGCCACTTATTCACTTTCATGTCTTTAAAACCACAGACACATATCTTTTGCTAGCCAGGAACCATCAGCTTTCTTCACCACATTTGCTTATGCACATATTTGTCATCAGCGATCTTATGAGGAAAGTGAGGATTTAATGTTATGATTATTAGTTCTTGAAACCTGATAGTTGATCCCTTTGGTGTCTTTTGGCCCCATAAGCTGGTATACTTCTTCCATGTGGGCTTTGTTGCTTCTAAGTTGGATGGCCGCTTGTTTACTTTCAAGTAAACAAGCCTTTAAGCCTTTAAGACCCAGATGTACTTGTTTTGATAACTGGGCAACATCAGCTTTCTTCACCACATTTGCTTATGCGCACATTTGTTTTCTGTGATCGTGTCAGGGAGCTGGGCATCATGGGGTGCCAATTTAATAGAACAAAATGTTCTTGCGCGGAGGAAGTACCTGATTGAGGTCCAATGCCCATCTGCTGTTCTAATTCTAAGCCTATAGGTATATGCATATTGCTCTATTTCCCCTTCATCATATGAATATATGTACCTATGTATATGCCTGTATTTAACCTATATCAATGCCCCTTACTCCCCAGTTCTTTTCTCTATTTCCCTATACCTCCTCCCGTCCCACCATCACACTCAACCTCCACTTGGGTTTCAATATTGTCTCTCTATTACATTAGTTTTAATCAATCCCTATCAGACCTTCCACACCCACCCCACCACCGATCCTGAACCACATGCTACTCCCCCATCTCTAGATCAGCCAACAACCCCTCCCCCCACCACACACACACCCTGGTACCAACAGTCCCGTTGTCCCCAGCCCTAGACTGCCTATCCATCCCACCCCATCCAGATGAACCTGTAGAGAAAATAACATACTCAAAAAAAGGGCATCCTATAATGAAGCAAGCAAAGAAAACAATGAAAACATCAACAACCACCCCCGTATCTAATATGTAGCCGTACATGCAAGAATACAATAATAATAACAATATGAAATCCTACAAATAGTTTAAGGTCTGTTTGTTGACCTCCACGAGTGTCTCCTGGTTGAGTGGGATGGGGTGTCACAAAGTGTATCTCTGGTGCTCAATCTGGAGCTCCATATTTTGTTGCACACCCTTAGTATTTTGGTGTAGTTGGGTCACACAGGGTATAATCCTGACCCTGTTTCTCCATTTCTGACCCCAAAATGTCTTGGGTCAGTGAGAGTAGCTGTATTTCATATTGGGGCTGGCCCATATAGCCCACCCATTGTATCAGCAGTTCTGAGTGGGAATATCGTCCTGAAGGCTCAGTGGGCCAGGATGTACTTCATTCTATTTTCTTCCCCCTTCATTTATTCTCCTGTACTCTGGTCAGGTATATCTCTCTCCCCAAGCTGCAGCTTTGGTGCTGACCTCCAAGGTGAATGCTCCTGGGGGAGAGGTGGGTTCTCCGGTAGTTGGAATTTGGGTTGTATTCTCAGACCACTCCATTGGTTCTCGGCTCCATTGCTTCATGATACATTCACTTCTGAGAACACCTTATTTAAGTTTGATTCCTGTTTTCCTGTGGAGATATAAAAATGCACTCCCCTTGGATGGATCAGTGCCCCATTCCTTCTCTACTTAAGAGCTTCTCACCTTCCATATTCCAGCGTCCCACCCTAGTTGACTACTATATGTGGCCCTGGATTTGGTATGGTCCCAGCTGTACAGCCTGGGCCTTCTCCCAGGATTTTCTGTATACTGTAGATTTTTCCCGATACCACTTTTGCATTTTTTAAAAAAAAATTGTAATTAAGCTTACCTCAGCAGACTCAAGTTGTACATGTTCTTTTGTGCTTGGCTAAGATTGCTTAGCATAATTTCCTCCATTTCTTCCCATGCATAGATGTGTTTTACGTGTTCTTCATTATTTTTCAGCGATGCATAGTACTCCATTGTATGTATGTACCATAGCTTTTTAATCCACTCATCAGTTTCCATCAGTTGATGGAAATTTGGACTGCTTCCAACTTCTTCCGATTGTAAACTGTGCTGCAATGAGCACTGGGGCACAGATGCCTTGTCGGGGATTCTTACTTGCCTCTTTTGGGAATATGCCCAGTAGGGGGATTGTTGGCTCATATGTTAGTTCAATTTCCATCTGTTTTAGATATCTCCAACTTGATTTCCATAGTGGCTGTACATATCAGCAGGTCCACAAGCAGTGGATAAGTGTCCCTATCTCCCCACAGCCTCTCCAACACTTGTTGCTTTCTAATATTTTCAATTGGGTTATTTGTGAGGTTGTTAGGTGGTATCTCATTGCTGTTTTGATTTGCATTTCTCTTATGGCTAATGATCGGGAGCATTTTCTCATATATTTATTAGCCATTCAGATTTCTGCCTCTGTGAAACTTCTGTTCAGGTCCTTTTCCCACCTCCTCAGAGTGCAATTAATTTTACTCTTTTTGGAAGCTATCAGGATATTGTAGACTTTGGTTATAAGGCCTTTATCTGACTTGTCATCACTAAAGATGTATTCCCAGTCTGTCTGATCTCTTATTACTCTCCTGTTGAAATCTTTCAATGTATATAAGTGTTTTATCCTCAGTATATCCCACTAGTCTATGTGTGTCTCCTCTGTGTTTGTGTTCTTCCCTATTTCTGATAGCTTATATAATCCCTGTGTTAGTGTTCTCAGGTTGGTCCCAATTCCCTCATTGATGGCCCAAATAGTTTGGGGTCTTACTTCGAGATCTGTGATCCGCCTTTAGTTTATTCTAGTGCATGGAGTGAGGTAAGGGTCTAGCTTCATTTTTCTACAGATAGCTATCCATTTTTTTTCCAACACCACTTGTTGAAAAGGGCATCTGTTTCCCATTTGATATTTTTTGGACGCTTATGTTTTTATTTTTTCTGTAGATGAAATCAAGGATAGATAAGCCTATAGATCTGCAACTGAATCAAGAAAAAAACAGATGTACACACAATCCCTCCCACTTCTACCACACACACACTCACACACACACTCATAAACACACAAACAACTCAGTAATCTTACCTCATGATGTCTATTACATCTCAAGTAAAGATCTCCTACTTTATTTTCTGACATATCAAGTAGGAAAAGTGTCCACCAGCGTAGATACCGAGAGAAACCTAGAGAACACCTTCATTTGACTGAGGAAATCCCTGATGATACTAGCTGAGAATAAATCATGTTAATAAGGTTGGATATCAGGGAACACCAAGAGTCATGGTGTTTCCTGCAGGTTGGTGTACAAATGAAAAATGAAATAAAATACAAATATATAGCGATCTCAGGTAGGTAAACAACTTCTAGATAGTTGCCTGTTTTCATTTATTAAATACCTTCAGGATACCAGTAAATGTTGAGGCAAATGTGAATGACTTAATCAATAGAAAAACTAACAGAAACCCATTTGGTTAAAGTCAATTAAAGTATGTCTGTTAGATTGTGAAACAAAATGTAAATGCATATATTTTATTCCAACTTTATGGTTGAGTGCAGGGCTTGGCGGTTCAAACCCAGCAGCAGTGGCTCTCTAGAAGCCAGGCTGGGTAGCTCCCACGACCGCCAGAGGGCAGTGATGTCCTACCCCCAAAAAAAGGTTCAATGAGGGAATTGTGTGTACGTATTGCCTCGATCTTCCCTAAGCGCTATTTTCTTCATAACACATTTTTCTATTTTCGTTTTATTTCAGAGCATAGTGGGTCACAAAAAAATTACCTCAGAGCCACATGCGGCCAGTGGGCAGCCAGTTTGACACCCCAGTTCTATGAGCTAGATTGATACAGTGACTGCAACAAGGGCTCAAGCATCGGTGTTGATAATGCAACACCAGACTATGCTAAGTTCTATTGCGCATACAGTCGCTATCGGGCTTGAATCGAGTTGATAGCACTTAATAACAATAACAGCTCTAGTGCAGCATCTAGTCTATGGGTTAGATTTCATTGTATGCTTATAGATATTAGCATGCTTCAGTGAGCATTGTACTTCAAGCTATTCTTTTTTCATCTTTAATTCTTTTTTAATTTACTTAAGCAAATATGTTAACATATATCTGACTAAATTTTCCTAAATTTCATTATGTTTAATTTGGAAAGTTATTTAAAATGGGACCAACATATTTATTTGCACAATAAAGATTAAAAATATTATCTGGACATTTTATGTATTTGGTTTTTTTTAATCATTGCTTCATTGAAGTAGCCTAGAGTTAAAACTATACAAACATAGAAAGAACCAAATATAGAAATGTGTCTTGGGAAAAGTCATCATGGAACTATGGCGTCAACAGGTCACGCATGCTCATGAAAACCTTACCAATAAGAAACAATTATTAGGAGGAGGGGTCAAGATGACACCCAGGTAAACATCACATACTGAGAAGTCTTTGTTGCAGGTGGATCTGGTGTCCAGGAGGCTTAGTGGAAGGATTCTGGTTAGTGATAGGACTCCCTGACAAGAGGACCCCACCCTCCCATCTGTCCTGAACTGGAGCTTCTGAGATCTGATCCTTGGGATATCCTAGCTCATTGGGATGATTGCCACCACAGCTGCTTCCATGGTCATCGATTGTCCCACCTTACCCTCAGGTCTGGTCTCCATGCCAGGAACTGTTTGGCTGCCCTGCTGAGACATAGGAGACAAATGCAGTTGTGGTGAAGGGCCTGTAGCAGCTGCACAATCACAGCACTCCATCTGGAGAGTGGCTTCCTTCTCTGAAGGTTCCCCTCTCTCCACTGGGCTGTGATCCTCCATCAAGCTCTGGTCTCTCCAAATCACCCAGGCCCCCAGGAAGTGACCTGCAGTCAACCTGTTGCAGGTTAGATGACTTGAGACTGAGGGTGCCCCACCCCATTGTCTCCTGAGATCCCTCCACCAGCACCCCCACTTGCCCACCTACTTCAACAGCACTGAGCAGTAGCAGAGTCAGTGACACTCATAGGAGAATCAGACTCAGATTGGTTGCAAAATGAATTATTCCAAAGACTGCTTAGAGTAATACAAAAGTTGAAGGAACTGCCAAGAGTCCCCCTGCCCAAGCCTGTGAACTCCTTCTTCTCTCCCCAGCACCAAACCCACTCCTGCCTGGGCCATTGTAGCTTCGGCCCACTCCCATCATGTCAGCTCAAGCTCCAGCATTAGCTTCCCTCCAGCACTGCTCCTTCCCACCAACTCAACACTTTCCTAATAGCCCAAGCCTATGGGGGACAGAGAAGAGTGCACCCTTGATATGAAAATCATATATTTCCCACACAGAGCCTGGGTCGATCAACACCCCTCCCATGTCATCAAGGCCTCCTCCACCTTTGCCTTCTATTAGGCATCTTTAAGGGGGGGGGGAGGGAATACTTTTTAAAATTAACAAGAAAAAGTGTTGCTAAGTGTGGCCTGAGAGACCAGTTCAAAGCAGCCCAGGGACATAAATACAGACTGCAGTCCCATTCCAGTCACTGAAACTCCTTACCACTGTTAGCCACTGAACTACCAAGGAACTCTGCTTGCACTTCTTTCTGATCCATCTCTCTAATAAGTCACCCATCTCTCTAATGATGAAAGCATCCTTATCATTAGCACAGAGAAAGACTTCAGGGCTCCTTGCTTCTCAGAAACAGGAGGTTTATAAAGGAGTTATGGAAGCATCAACAGACCAAACCGAGACAAAACACATTAGCAGAGTTAATGACACTCAGAAGAATCAGTTGCAAAAGGAATTCTCTCAAAGACTGCTTAGAGTAATACAAAAGTCGAAGGAACAACAGAATAAAGATACAATGATAGGGGCATTGCATTCCACAACACAGGGGATGAAGTCTACTCCTACAGGGAAATATAGGTGCTAATGGATGAGGTAGCAGAAACGGTGTACAAGCTTACAGAAGTTACTATTAGACTTGAGGAGGCAGAGTTTTGAAGATGATCAAACAGGTCTCAGCAAGTGAGAAAGACAGTCGGGTAGAAGAAATAAAGAAGCAGGAAATAACGTGAGATCTTTGACGGATGCTATGAAGAGGAATAATAGTCAAAAAATTGATCTACTGAAGCAGGACACAGCATGCAAGCCACCATTGAAGATAGTGAAGGAATTTCTGAAAACAAAATTTCCCATCTTAATGAGTGAGAATACAGAAAGGACACCAACTGGACTAAACCCAAGCAGAACTCACTAAGACATATAATAGTAAAAATATCCAACTTTAGCAAAAAGAGAAAACTTTAAGAGTAGCAAGAGAAAGTAATAGAGTTATGTACAAAGGAACGCAGGTAAAATATGCCCAGACCTATCAGCAGAGACTATGAAGAGGAGGAGAGAGTGGAGCAAGATCTTCTAAAAGCGGAAAGAAAAAGTGCTTGCCCAAGAAGCCTTTACCCTGCCAAATTATCCAATAAGATAGATGGAGAGTTCAGGGTCTTCTAGGACAAGGCAAGATTTAAACAATATACTGAAAGACCCCCAACCCTGCAGAAGATATTGGCCATCTCACGATGGTCAGAGCGTCAGCCTCAACCAGCACAAGCAGCAGATCATTATATAACCCAACTCCATCCAGAAATGAACATGCTGATAACAGTTACCAAGATAAAGGCCTCAGAGGGAAAAGAAGACAAGAAATAAGCCCCCCCCACAAACACAGCACACTGATATCAAGGGAGATAGGAAATCACCCAAAGTGCAAGAGACAATACGACAGCATTGAATCCACAGATCATGATAATAATTCTGAATTTCAATGGACTCAATTCATATATTAAAAGAAAAAAAGCTTGAGGGCTGATTCAGAAAACATAACCCAACAATCTATTTCCTGCAAGAGACAAATCTTAAGCACATGGACAAAAATATACTAAGACTAAAAGGCTAGAGAAGAGTATACCACGCAAAAGGCAACTTAAAAAATAGCAGGGGAGGCCATCCTAATCTCCAACAAAATTGAAGTCTAGTTTCAAACCATAGAAAGAGATAAGGAGAGGTGCTTCATAATGCTAAAAGGACTAGTAAACCAGGAACCAGTAAGCATACTGAATATTTACTCAGCTAACAATGGAGTGGTGTATTTCATCACACAAACAATTAAAAAGATGAAAAAAGAAATCACAGATTCCAAAATCATAGTAAGTGACTTTCATACACTGCTATCAGAGAAAGATAGATCACTGGGAAAGAAGCTCAACAAAGACACTGTAGAGCTAAACAATATAGTTAGGCAACTAACCCTGACAGACATTTAAAGTTTTCCATCCAAATGCAAAAAAAAAAAATCCACATTATTCTCAAGCCCACACAGCTCATTTTTCAGAATAGACCACAAGTCAGGGTAGAGTAAATTAAAAAACAGATTATTTAGACACTTGAAAGGTGCAGAAAAAGCATTTGACAACATCCAACACCCATTCATAATTAAGGCACTCAGAAAGATAGAACTGGAAGAAAATTCCTCAAAGTACTATAAGTTATATATGAAAAACCAAGAGCCAACATCATTGTCAAAGAAGAAAAGACAAAAACAATCCCATTGAAAAAGGGGATCACACAAGAATGCCCCTTGTCCCCACTTCTATTCAACATTGTACTGGAGGTCCTAGCTAGCAACATAAGATAGCAGAGAGACATTAAATGTATACAACTGGGAGATGAGGTAAAATGATCACTACTTGCAGATGACATGATTCTATTCATTGAAAACCCCCAAAGTTCCACAACCGGAGTACTTACAGTGATAAAGTAATATGGAAGAGTGACAGAATATAAGACCAATAAACATAAGCCGATAGGTTTGCTATATATAACAGACAAAATCATGGAAGGGGACATCAAGAACACAGTACCCTTCACCATAGAGAAGAACAAATTGAAATATATAGGAATATATTTAACAAAAAAACTAAAAACCTATACAGGAAAACTACAGGACCTTACTACAAGTTCCAACCAACTCAAAGGCACTAATAGTAACATGAGCAAAATACCTATTATTGCAGAAAACATAAAAAGAAAAAAAAACTTCTAAAGACAGGGATATATAATGTCAGTGTACCATAAAGAAGTTCATTGACCGTCAACTATTCTTAGAGTTAGCATATGATTACATAATGAAGGAGAAAGCTCAAATTTTACTAGAGGTTTTGGCAAACAGCAAGGCTTTGGAATTAACAGAATACCAATTGGGATGTTCCAACAAATGGATGCAATACTAAACATATTCATTCATTTGTGCCAAGAATTTTAAAGACAGTTACTTGTAGCCAACTGGAAGACATGTTTTTGTGTACATTCCAAAGCAATGTGGTATAAAGAAAGTAGAAATTATTGAACAATATCATTAATAAGATAAGCAAGTAAATTTTGCTGATGACAATGTTAAAATTATTACAGAAGTACATCTGTCTACTGCGAACCACAAAAACCTCCAATCCAATTCAAAAGAGAGTGTGGTATAAGGCATAGCTTTATATGTTTGCTGATGTCAAACATATTTTAGCTGAAAGCACAGTATATCAGAAAGATGTTTTTTTGTGTTTCATTGGTGATGCAACGACATTGCAATATATTGTTCTTAGGTATCATCTGCTCAGTTGCGACTTATTACCACTCCATGTACTGCAAAACAAAACAAAACAAAACTGTGTGGTCCTGCACTGTCCTTTAAATACTTTCTATGTTTGAGCC